>JAHBCN010011299.1:0-29529 GCA_019359885.1 Listronotus oregonensis | reverse complement strand
AAAATTTTCAATTGCATATTTTGGCGAATTTTGGGGGGAAACTCTTTTTGGGACTGGGACACACTGGATAGATGGGGTAGTAGTAGTTTCTTACTAAAAAATGCAGATGGGCAAAACAATTTTTTATCAAAACTCAAGAAAGATGGTGAAGGAAATTTTCTGAAATGTTATTAACAAACCATTTTTTCAAAAAATATCAATAAATTAATGAGATACTCTCAATATATTGTGAAAAAAAAATTGACCGCTTTTTTCAATATTTTAGAAAAATCAGAATGGACCCAAACTCATATGCAATGTACGGGTTTTCGCATTCTGATTAACTTGAATGTTTAAAAAAATTTCCGGGTGTTCCACTAAGAGAGTGTGGGCTATTTTCTCGAAACTACAATATATAACTTTCGGGAAAAATTTTTTAGATAAAAGGACAGGAAATTGCTGGAAATTATTTTCAAGTCTGTGGGATGGCCGTAGGGGCGTAAGGGTAAGGTCAAAACATATAAATATACTTTTCCCAAAAAAATATCAAATAAAGTGTGTAATAAGTGGTACTATTTTAATCTTTAATGTTTTCTAAACAAAAAGTTTCAGGTGTAATTTTTGTCGTTTTAAAATAAAGTGGTGGGGGAAAGGTTAAAGTTTAATTTAGAAAGTGCTAATAACTCGGTTTAGTTTTAAACCCGAATTTAGTGATTTGGTCTCGTTTAATAGAGAATTTTAAGCATTATTTTTAGGTGTATAAACTATTGCTACATTCATCTCACAAACGCCGCTAGAGGGCGTCAAGGTAAAAACTAACTTATTTACGAAATTACAACTCAAGCAACAAAGGCATTTTTAAAGAACACAATAGCACAACATTGAAAATAATATTTTAAAATAAAAATTGTTGGATTTTTGATATTTTAGCATCCTTTTGTTCTCAAAGCTAACTTGATAAGGACCACTCGATGAATTATTACAGTTATAGGTTGGAAATTATCTAATGTTAACTATCGTTAAATGGGTTAAAATAAGTAAAATCATGCAGTATGTCATTAGATTTTGTAAAAAAGTTTTAATTTAATTTTACCTAAAGAAATCGACCTAGTAGAAAACATTGTGTCGTTAAATGCGTTACGTCTCTATGTCGTATTTATATTTTTGCTAATATATTCGGTTTGAAAAAAAGATATTAAATTGCGGTTTTCGACGTTTTGTTGAATTTTTTCTCTATCCAAATATGTTAAAAGGTATATATCATTGTATTTAAATTTTTGAAAAAAATTGTAAAATAAGTTAGTTTTTACCTTGACGCCGTCTAGCGGCGTTTGTAAATGAATGTAGCAATAGTTTATACACCTGAAAATAATGCTTAAAATGCTCTTCTAAACGAGACCAAGTTCACTAAAAATTCGATTAAAGCAAACCGGTTATAGACTTTTCTAAATTAAATTTTAATTTTTCCCCACCACTTTATTTTAGAACTGACAAAATTACATTTGAAGCTTCTTTGTTTAGAAAACATTAAAGATTAAAATGTACATTATTGATACACTTTATTTGATATTTTTTGAGAAAAGTATATTTTGTTTTGACGTTCCCCTGCCCCCTAGCGGCATCCCACAGACTTGAAAATAATTTCCAGCAATTTCCCTTGGTGGCTTTTATCAAAAAAAAAATTGAAAGTTATACTTTTATAGTGTCTAAGATATAGCCGACTACCTCTTTAAATGGAACACCGGTCATTATTACCCAGTAATGGAACCATTCGTCCGCCCGCTTGTAAGTGAATCCATGAAGATAGCGGCATTCTAGCGGTAGAGCGTCAGCTGAAAATGAGGGAGTTTAGGTCCGTTATCTCAAAAAACTATCGATTTTTCGAAAAAAAAATATAAGGACCATTTTTGTAGATTTTAAGCCCTTTCCTACCTGTTTATGTTAATAAACTTTTTCTCGCTCGAAAGCATCCGCGAAGACCTAAGAATTGCTCTACAAATGAAAACTGTACAAATTTATTTACAGCTTTGGGTACTTTCAGGTCTTCAGTTACTGGACTACATATAGTGGAAAAATTTGGAAGAAAAGTCGCTTAGTATCGAAAAAAAAACCGGCGTAGAACCAAACCAGACTTAGTGGGATTCTTTAATAAGGTAATCGTGTACACAAATCATTTTACGACATTTTTAGTGGTCGAGAGCTTTTTTATTTCGAAAAAACCAAAAAAAAAACGGTTATCAATAAAACACGTATTTTAACTTCTCCAATTATAAATAATATTCATGCTATCAAGTTAAATTTTTTTTAGATTAAAGTAGACACAATAGCGCCAACAACGTCCCATTTCAAGCTGATTTTTTTTTGTTAAATTTTTAAAATAGTACGAAACTCAAAATTGTTATTTTTAGTAGCGTCATTTTAGGCAATCGAAAAAAAAAGTTTATTATTGAAAATTTAACATACATGTGCGTACAAATTGTTAATTTTTAAAAAAAAAGTTTTTAAAACAAAAATTTTTTAGATTCCTTTTATAGTATTGAGCGATATTTTTTTAACGGCGAAAGTAATTTTTTTGCGCGCTTGGCTTAGCGAGCCGGCCGACTACAAGACTTACGGTCCGGTGGAAGTGTAGTAGGTAGTTAAAGTTGTAATAACAGGTTTAAACCAGATCTAAGGGCTGCTTAAGTTGTTTAGAAAAAAAAAATTTAAATTCCAAAACAGGGGTGATTTTTAAACTACAAAATATCAATCATTGTTAAATTACCCACCTATTAAACTTTTTTTATTGGTTGCTGGTAAAGAAAAACCACCCACGGGATTCTTATTTTTTGATTATACATTCAAAATTTCATTATTTTTTAAACATAGCAAAAAAAAATTGCTGATGCTTTATTTTTTTATATAAATTTAAAATATAGTACATACATAAAAATAAACTGGGGGCTTCGTTAAACGTCTTTTTTAAACAGGAATATATAATTTTTTTTTTCCATATAAAGGATGATACGATGCTATTCTTTGACATGTCTGAATGCTGCTTGAATAAGCAATGTTGCCAGATTTTTTGTAATAATTTGTTATTATTGAAGGTTGTTTTTATATAAAAATAACAGAATTTAACAAACAACAACTTTCAAACTATAATCTGGTTCTGGTTAGTTCCGGTTAGGTTTTCCTCGTTAAATGGTATTTTTTTTATTATAAATGCCTTTGGTCGGTCATTTATGTTTAGTTAAAGCGTTTTCCTATTTTTGTGCTTTTTTTATGTTTCTTTCAGAGATGTAGTGGCTGTAACATAATTTTGATATTTCTCATCAAACGCAAATAAATCTTCAAGCCAAGTAATTTAGAATATATTAATGTCGTTTCTATTCCTGACAGCTTTTTTTATTTTGATAGGTAGCTTTTCTATACCTAAAAAGATTCAGTACTATGAAAAAAATAAATACCCTAAACATGATTTATAAGGATAAAATTGAAATTCGTTTTTGTTTTATACAAAATAAAATATAAGGTACCAACTATACTATTAGGTACATAATAATATTTAAATTACTTGTTTAAACAAATTTTTATTTAACTTTTTTCTTTTTATTTTTACTATTGTTGCAAAAACACATTTTCCTAATATTAAAAAGTATCCCCTTTAAGTTTAGTGTCACAATAATTTGAAAAGGGCCGGCGGGCCCCTGTCTGATTGCAAATTAATAATAGTTTTGAAATCTATGTAAGATTTACGACAGTCTTTATAATATTTTATTTTCATTTCGCCATTTAAAATAACATTTTTTTAACAGAATTTTTTTGCTAGATTGTCCTGCCTTTTTTTCAGCACTGGTAGTAATGATACAACCCTTGTATTCTAGGTCTTTGTAAAACAGATTTGTATCCATCATACACAATTTTTTTCAATTAATTCGCTTCATTGTTTAAAATTCTAAATACATACACACCTCTAAATTTCGATAACCACCATATAAATTTTTAACCCGCTTTATCCGCATGCGGGGCTATTGGGTCCCGATAATACTTTTTTTGCCTGAAAAAAAAAACGCTGCTGCCAAAAACGTCGGAAAAAATTTTTTTTCCGAAAGGCCATTTCCGCTCATGGAAAAATTTTTTAAAAATAAAAAGTTTATCGATTGGTGAAAATTTCAATACAAAAAATATATGTTTTTAGTTTATCTGATTTTTAAGGCATGAAAGTGCAAATTGTGCCAAACAGTTTATAAGGTTAAAAGCGCTACAGTTCGAGTTTAATTTGACAAAAAATTTTTTTGGTATCTTTGATTGTTTAAAGTTATGGGGTGGAAACGGAAAAAAATATATATTTTTTTTAATTTAAAAAAATCACTTTTTATTAATTTAAAAAGTTCGAGACCACAAAAAAATGTTGTAAAATACGATTTCATGTGCCCGGTGACATACTCAAAGGAACCTAACTGGTTTGACCTGGTTCTACGCCAAAAAAAAAACGACACGATAGACTCACGGAATCACTCCGCTAATAGTGACATGGCTATGAAAAATGCAACACTTACAAAGATATGAATTTTATCTTTTGCTCTTTACACTTTTTTAAAGGTATTTTTCTTATCTTGACCCCTCCATTTCCCGCCATGACTGTACATGTTTTTCCCTCGTAACCCGTGCCTAAGCCGGACTTCCTTTGTCAACATAAAGTGACGCGTTGAAAAAAATGAGTTTCCCTTTACTTTAAATTTTTATTACATGTTTGAGCGACCTTTTTTGTATGGTGAATACTTGACCGATATATGTTGTTTCGAATTTGGGCGAATATACGTACGTGGCTTTTCGTCCTCGGATATTTCTTTTTAGAGTGTGTAGGGAGAACGTATAGTTTAGAATACTACGCAAACGTTGTGCAGAACAAAATGAGATTTTCTGCCTACTCACAAAAAAAAAACATTTTTTGGGCTATTGACTATGTTACGAGGGTTAAAAGGAACTACAACGTTAAAAGTTTTTGCTTTAAAAATCTGCCAAATAATGTATCTAAGGATGATCATGTGACTTTTTTTAGCTGTCAAATTTGACATATTAAAAAAAAACCGCAAAATGAAGCATTATCTTTGAAAATTTTGAAACATGGTATACGAAAAAGTTGCATATTTTTAAATTTTACACCCACACACCAATTTTTAGCTCTCTAGTACAATTTTTATTTTTTCCCAACTTTTTGTAGTTTTCTACTATATGGATTATTCGAATTTATTTTAAATCATCTAAAATTACTTTTTTTATATTAAAATTAACTTTTAAATGTAATACTATTACTTATATAATGCTGGTACAAATAATTTTGTACAAAAATAGAAAATACTCGAATGAAATAGCGTCAAACTTGATGCAAATGTGGTATAATTTTTACAAAAAGTGATAAAACACGCTTAATCTCTGTTTATTATTAAATAGTTACTTTAAAAAATCGGAAAATATTATAAAATTATTGTTAACTTAAGTACTCGTAATTAAAATTCTTTTTCAAAACTCTAAGTGCAATATTAAAAACATAAACCCATTAAGGATTGCAACATAGGATAAGAGTGTCACGTCAAGAAAGCAGTTGTCAAAAAATTGTTTATTTGTGTTATTTTATAATATTTGTAAAAAAAATTAACATTTAAAAAAAACAACATATTATAAAATAACACAACTAAACAATTTCTTGACAACTGCTGTCTTGACGTGACAGATATTTTGCTTTATTAATTTTGTTCAATTGTTTTCATGACACTCTTATTCTATGTTGCGTTACGATCAATCGTTAATGCAAGGGTTTATGTTTTTAACATTGCACTTAGAGTTTTAAAGAAGCTTAATTACTAGTACTTATATTAACAATAGTTTCATAACATTGTCCGATTTTTTAATGTTACTATACTAAGTGACATAGAAATCCGAACACCCAGTTTAAATGATTTTATTTTAATAAAATTTTTTATAAGTACTTAATAAAGCATAATAAGTAAATGATTAAAATATTGCATTGCTTTAAAGCCCTTTTACCTTTAATAATGTGTGGATGCGTTGGAGAATGCCATACGCATTCTCCAATGCGTCTAGGCATGCTTCGATCATGGTCAATGTCCTCCTGTGGTATCTCATTCCAGGCAATCACCAACTCCTCTCGAAGTGTTCCTAGAGTCTGGGGAGGACGTTGCAAATTAAGCAATCCCATCATATCACCGTGTTCAATTGGGGATAAGTTGTGAGATCTTGTGGCCAGGTAATAATGTGACATCATTTTGTTGAAAGAAGTCCATTGTGACTCTTGCAACATGGGTGAGGCATTATCTTGTTGGAAAGTTGGATTTGCCAGGGTGTCAAGATAGGCAAAAGATGAGGTTCTAGAACTTCTTGGATATAACGCTGCGGTCATGTTACCTCTGATGAAGATTAGAGGTGACCTGGAACCATAAGCTATAGCACCCCAAACCACAACTCCAACAGTATGATGAACATGTCTTTCAACAAAAAACTGTGGATTCCTCCTTTTACCACATCGCCTTCTAACCCTGGCTCGACCATCGTGCATGCCTAAACAAGATCGAGACTCGTCACTAAAGACAATACTGTTTCATTCCTGATCCCAGAGTGACCGTTCTCTGCACCACTTAAGGCGATTACGTCGGTGTTCTGGAGTTAAAGGGAGGACCCAGTGTGGTCGGTATGAAAACAGGCCAAAACTTCTCATTTATCGGTAAACAGTTCGCATGCCAATAGGTCTTCCATATTCTGCAAACCATTTATTTGCAATGGACCTGGTAGTGGAGAAACGGTCCCTTAAAGCCAATAATCTTAGGCGACCATCTTCACGGTCTGTTGTTCTACGGCGGCATCCAGTGCCCCTTGCTCTTCGCGTACGGCCTTCTTGAAGCCATGCCTGACAACACCTAACCACAGTGTCTACACTTCTTTGCACTCTAACTGCAATTTCCCGAAAAGAAAGTCCAGCTTCCCGAAGTCCCATTATACGGCCCCTCTCAAACTCACTAAGTTGACGAAATCCTACAGGTCTCCGTACTCTAGGCATCGTAACCAATCGTAAAGAATGCCAAGAACCAAAATCCACCAAATTTGGATCTTTACTGCGGCTGCAATATTCATTTTTAAATTGTTAGTGAATTTTAAAAAAAGCAGTATAAAAACCGAAATCTTAGACTGATAAGGCTGCAAATTCCATCATCTGTTATTTTCAGTAAGATAAATAAATTCACCAAATTTTATTAAAATAAAACCATTTAAACTGGGTGTTCGGATTTCTATGTCACTGATGAAAAAATAATTTTAGAGGATTTTTGATAAATTCGGATAATCCATATAGTAACTAGTTTTTACATCTAAAAAAATTTGACAAAAATATTAAAAATCGAGGTATAACATACTAAACTGAAAAAAATAAAAATTGATGTTATTACAAAGGCGATTTGACCGAAAATCTAAAAAATTTGCATGTCAAAACCTTTAAAAAAAGGTATTACACGATCCCCTTTTATATAAAAAAAATACATTAATGACGTCACGTCGTTGCTGTGACACTAACAGCTGTCATTTTCATGTAGGTTGTCATCAATTTGTTAGTCATGCTAACATCCTAAATTTGGTTTAAATATCTTTGGAAGATATAAGGGGGAGGCGGACTTTATGTCCTAACGGTATACCATTTGCATTGTGTTTTTTTAAATATTAAATTGGTAGAGGTTCATTGCACAGTGGATCGAAACGTAAAAAATACTTACCGAAAAATTACCACGTTTAGATCATGGATTTTAGAATTTTACTGTAGCAAACGTAAATTATTTGCTTTGTGTGTCACGAAAGTTTAATCTATGGTAAGGGACAGGCCTCTGACTACCCCTATTTCCTTAAAGGTATTCTTGACAAGAGAGAACTCTTTTTCGCCCTGTTCACGAGACAAAATAAGACGACGGCGTCTCTCGTCTCGACTCCTCTCGCAGCAACACTAAATCTGCTGATATTAGTGTGAAAAAGTCTAGTAACTATTGCCAGTTATTATAAATTTATTAAGAATGAAATAAAGCCAAATATAGAGATAAAAAAAAATCGATTTTGTAACTTTATAAATGCAAAAAACTTAACTCTGTGCTACCTAAGTTTCCATTAAACACTGTAAAATTAAACAACTAGCTACACAAAGACATGAAAATTCTTTATAACAGAAAAAGAAAAACAAAAAAACCTTTGGCACAGCTGGAAATTTTACTCTGTAAAAAAATCCCTTTGTTAGGCATAGACCCTATTGCAATAAAATTAAGGATACTTAAATTATGTCTGCTTGAAAATCATGGCCGGAGAGAGACAAAATAGAGAAAGATTTCTCTCTCAAAAGCTGCGAGTCTGGGTATAAAATTTTAAAATATAATTTAAACTTTGTTACTTTCTTTCATTTTAAATTAAATCATACCATTCCCCACTTTACAGCATTAAAAACAAAGTGCTTTTGAAAATATAGAAACCGTCAGAGTCCCTTTAGATCTGGTTTGTATGAGGCTTAATAAATTTTTTCCTGAACAACTTATACGAGGGACTCAAATTATATTATGAGCCTTGGGAATTCCAAGTATTGTTAGGTTCATCTGGCGGTTTTACTAGAAAAAAGGTTTTATTGTTTAAGCGCGGTTTGTGTTGTTTAAAAATTTGTTAAAAATTGTGTCTCAGCTAAAAAATTAAATTATGATGATTTAGTACGACTTTCGATATGGAGTCTTAAGACAGAAGTGGGCTACATTAACTTAGTTCCACTTTTGATGATGACAAAAGAGAACGAAGAAAAACTCAGTCGATTTGAGCAAGATATTGAGAACATTTTCAGATCGTACCACGACACTATTATACATGAATATAAAATTGGAACAAATGCCGAGAACTAGGATGGACAGGTCACCTGCATAGACTACAGGATGAAAGGCTGCTTAAGTTGATATGAGAGGAGCAGTGGCGTAGTCAACCTTTCAGGCCGGGGGGGGCCAACGTTTAAAGGGGCGCTCTATTTCTTAAAACATTTTTATTAAAAAAAACACACAACAATAAACAAACAAATCTATATTTGAAACTTTAGGCCAGAAAGGAAAAATAATGACAATATAAAAAAATGTTCTTACCAGCAGTTTTTTGAAAAATCTTGTAATTTTGGCTGTTGTTACGCTAACATCATTTTTTTTCACGATATTCCTTCCTGAACTCAGCACCTGACTTTTTTCTTTTTATCTATTTTTACTCTTAACAAGTTTACCCTCGCATAGACAATAAACGACTAAATAACACCACAAAGAGGGAATATAAGTACCAGAAATAAATAACATCGTTTGAAATCTGCCGATTTGCAATATTAAAAAATAAAGTAAACAATTCTGGAATATATCCAATATCGACACAATAAAAAGAAATGCCGCCACAAACGGATGCCGCGCTCAGCGGCTTTTCACGTGTTAGTGCTTTTGAAGAATAACGCTCCGCTGACACTGTGGAACAGGAAAAATTATTAACCAAAAGTGTGGACAATTATATTATTTTAAAATATGACTTCTAAAATACACCAGCAAGTAAAAATGTTTAAAGCACAGCATAGTATGTTGTAAATAATACCTGTTTTATATACGGTAGGTTTGTTTGGGCGCAGGGCGCTTGGTCTAGAGGGGCGGGGGCAGTCGCCCTGGCCCCACCTACGCCACTGGGAGGAGGTTCCTACAGAAAAGAGACCACCTAGGCGATCCAGAATGCTTTGGAGAGACAAGATTGTGTCAGATCTCCAAAAAATGAACATCCCCTTTAAACATAGAATGATGGAGGATCGAAACACCTAAAAAAAGTTGTACAGTCAATCAAGACCCACCCAGGTTCGTAGTGCTATCTGATAATGATGACTTTTGATGATGTAGCCCATTTCATTTTCACTGTGAACCGCCGGCATAACGAATTTAGTCGTGAAGTTCGACTAAAATTACTTGTCTTGTCGAAAAATATGGATGCTGTGCCAAAACTAATAATGCAGGATCTTCATGTGACGTACTGTGAGATTGAGGCAATTTTAGGCATTAGGTTTTACTACCACATTTTTTCCCTAGGAGCTGTCTTAATTTACCACTGTAGACAGCGTAGCGTCTGAGATTTTTGTGCCTAATCTTCAATTTTCTTTTAAACCAATTCTGCCACTAGACTTGTTCCTTCTACAAGTCTGTATAACCCCGAAACTGGTTGGTTGATATATTCCTGTAGGCTTATTTTCGGTTGCTTAAATAATCCCTGTCTCTTGTGATTCAACGCAAAATTTAGAATTTCATGTATTTTTTGTCAACTTTTTGTTAAAAAAATGGAAATATTTTAGATTTTAGGGCGATAATATATCATTCTGTGCGTTTATATGTGCTTGACTTAGAAAATCGGTCAAGCCGTTCTCGAGATATGATGGAGAAAAGTTTGAAAAACATAGTTTTGAGAAAAACGTGTTTGAAATTTCAAGTACCGTTATACTATGAAAATCCTAACTTACCATTAATCTGCGATACCAAGACTAAAATAAATTTTACAATGTAAAGAACTACACCAGCGCCCTGAACACCTGATGTATCTTTATAAGGGCAATTTCGAATTTTGAACAATCACTTAACCACCATATTCTAGACATATTAAAAAAACAATTTATGCAAAAAAATAAAAATTGATTTTTTGAACCTATTAAACCATAGAATCCCCTTAAAGGTATGTTTCCTTCCACGCGGCCGCCGCATGCGGCTAACGCACTACGTTAGCCGCAAAGCACTCCTACTCATGTTTTTAAATGTGCCTGGTTTTTTTCTTGCGGGCCGTCGTTATGCGTCTGGACTGCTGAAGAAGCAGTGTAGGATCGTTGTAGTCTGATATTTTGTTTGTGTTGTTTTATGTGGAATGTCCGGTTTTTTAATTGTTGAAAATTAAAACTTTATTTTTAAATGAGGTAATGGTTTTTATTACGTTTTTTTAAGAGCTTTTAAGATCCCAAATCCAATGATGTTTCGCAGTTATTCGAAAAATCAGTTTAACGTTTTCCCAAGATCCTGCCAAAAATATATTGTCTGACTCTCTCTAACATATGGTTTCTTATGAAAATTACCATTAATATAAATTTTTCAAATAAGTGCAATACATTATGGTTTTGGGAACTTAATAGCTCCTAAAATACATAATAAAAAAATCCAGGGCCTTATTTAAAAAAAAAAGTTGATGATAGCAGCTCAAAGACGAAACGTCGGTGTATAAATCTAATAAAACTATCTTGTAGAACAGAAAAAGTAGCATTGGAAATGTAAAAGTTATTTTGTTACATCCATTCAAATAAAGTCATAAAAAAATAATCGCGAATAGTCGGTTTTTTCCAAAAGTATGTATTCGAAATTTTTAAAAGTTCTAAGGAGGCATTTTGATTAGCATCAAATTGCGCAACTTTGCCTTCATTTAACCGACCTCGTATCTCTTCAAGTTTTCTAGACCCCTAATGATAAGACTCGAATTTGGGACACCCTGTACAGATTTCCTTAATACAATGGCTAATTTTTCCTCTGGGGTTATTGGATATTCAACTCTGTTGTATGGCTCGGACTTTATATCGTCTTTTATTAAATCAAGAATAAAACTAAACTGTGCTTTATTCAGTCTAAAATATTTTTTAAATGTTACTTCATCCTGTTCAGATGTCGATTTTTAATTAGTATAGCAACCCTCATCGCGTCTTTGCTGAAAATTGGGGTTTATAGGGGGCATTTTCTATGTTTCAGGTTGGCTAATTGAAATAATATTTTGTCATCCTCTTTTTCTTCAACAATAAATATATTGGCTAAAATCATCCATCCCACTCTTCCCAAAAAATTTTTAAATAATAATTTTGCTAGAGCGAGTTTGAGCCGCGGTCCTAAAAACCCTGATTAAGCCCGGGGATTCCACGAACGTATAGGCCCCCATAGCAGCGAACGTATGGTTCGGTTAGTGTGGGCGTAAATAATTTTATTGACGGACGCATGCATTTGGGGGGAAAGGTTCGCTCGCTTGTCGGATATCAAAAGGGAAAATTTGCTGACGCAGTTTTGGAATTACGTATATGAAAAAACGAATTGTCGGAAGAAGGTGAACAACACTACACGCATACGTTTTTAAATGTGGATGTCGGCGCATTGAAAAAGCGTAAATTTTGGGGATATCGTTTGTTGGGCGGCGAACTTCGTAAGTAACCGGTTTAAACGGGGCCGATGCGTTAGTCGTATGCGACGACCGCGTATGGAAACCCCACCTTAAGCCGGGTATTCCTTGGGGAACTTTTGGGAACGGAAAAATTTTCCCCGGGTTGTTGTTGGACGTGAATAATTTTATCGACGAACGCATGCTTCGGTTGGGAAAGGTTCGCTCGCTTGCCCCGGGACATCAAAGAAAATTCCTGCACGTCTTTTGGAATGTGTACGTATATGAATGAAATACTAATGAAAATAAATTGTCGGAAGAAGACGAACAACACTACACGCATACGTTTGTTAAATGTGGATGTCGGGGGCGCACAACAAAATATACGCACATTTACGGATATAAGGGGTTTCATTTGCGAACGATAAAACCGCACGGCCAAACGTATATGCCGTAAATGTGCGTGAATTTTTTCGACATCCTTTTTCCACTTTCCCCTATGCGTTGTTTTTACCCGTTCCGACACATTTTCATTCGTATTTCTTCCCTTCGAAAAACACCCAAAAAGACGTTAAATTTCCCTTTTTTTACCGAAAGCGGCAATTTTCCCCCAACCAAAAAGCTGCGGTTTTTAAATTTTCCCTCCCATAACCCGTATTTGGGTTCCCCGGGGGCCCATACCGAAAAAGGGAAAACGCGGCTTAAGTTTGTTGCCGTGCGGCTGTAAAAGTTTGCAAGGGAAAAAGCGGCTTTAAGAGGCCATAATTTTTAAATAGGAACTTGCTGTCCTTATTTTACGTAATTGTTTCTGGTAGGATTATTTTATTACAACAAAAACAAATTTTTTAAAAATAAATTATCGCTTCTAATTGATCCATCCCCGTAATATAAAAATTTCATAATGCTGTTTAAAACATTCCTTTTTTACAAAACTTTCTTTGTAATGCGCAGGCAGAACCCTTATTACGATAAAATAAAAGACACCTAGATAATGTATCCTTTGAAATCGTAGTCGGAGAGAGGAGAAAGAGAAAAAGATTGCTCCCTAAAACATTAAAGCTGCGAGTCTGGAGATAAAATTGTAAAATATAATTAAAACTTTCTTACTTTGTTCCAGTTTAAATTGAGTCTTGTCATTCGCTACTTCGAGCATTATAAACAATGTGGCATTGTCTTGTGATAGTTTAATTTAGTTTTTTCCAGTTATGAAATTATGATTAAAGAATATTAACGGTAGAAAAAGTGCAGATATTGCACCTTTCTGTAATAAAAAAAAAAAAGTATTCAAAAAAAGGCGTTAGAAATATTTTGTGTTGTAATTTAAAAACCATCAAAATGAGCACACTAATTATTTTAGCACTTTCTAAAGGTTTTTAAAGCACTGAAAAAAATCTTACTTTTTTGTATCTAACCGAAAGACATTGATATATGTCTTTTAAGGAGGCCCTTGGTTTTTCTGTTGTTAACTGTTCATTTGATACAGCTCTATTAAGACGCCCCGTTTCCCAAACGTCAGGGAAAGTCATGGGGGATAATGGAAAAACAGAATGTGGGTTTTTTTAATGTTTTTAAAAAAAGGTTATACATACACACTCACCCAAATATATATATATATATATATATATATATATATATATAATATATATATATTATATAATATATATATATATATATATATAATATATATTATTAATATATATATATATATATATATATATATATATATATATATATATATATATACAGGGTGGTCCACTAAGGGGTCGGTAAATAGTTTTTTAACCAACTTTAAAAAATTTTTTTAAAAAAAATTTTAAAATTTCATCTCTGCTACAATCCAAAACTATTTTCATATAAGGGTCCCAAAAAAAAAAGTTATAAAAAAAATTATATTTTTTTTTAAAGGGAAAAAACCCTATTTTTTAGGGAAAAAAGAATTTTTCTTTTCAACAAATTTTTTGGGGGTAATGCAGTTTTAATTTTTTTTTTAAAAATCGTCCATTTTTTTTTTAAATTTTTCTCCCCACGTTTGTTAATTTTTTTTTTTTTAAAAAAAACACCCAAAATTGCCGTTAAAATTTTGTCTCTTTCGAAAATTTGTTTGCCATCATCCCTATCGTTTTGAATATTAAGGTTTTCCAAATTTAAGTCTGGGAAATATTAGGCCATGGTGAAGTGAAACAAGAACTTGTTATGTCAAAAATTTTATAATCTTGGAATTTGGTTAACCGTGCATATTACTTCCGTTTTCAAAAAATTTGGAATTAAAAAAGATAAACAAGAATTAAGAAAATTTTTTATTTTGGGGAAAGTTTAAAATTTCCTCACCCAGTTAATATTTCCTGGGAAAATCCCCATAAGATCTTCTTATGGATAGATTTGACAGCACTGGAACAGTTAATACGAAAACTAAAGAATAAACCAGTGGTAAACGAACAAAAAAAAATTTAACGTGGTCGCATCTGTTGTTGAAGACCCACATAGAAATACAGCGGACATAAATTTTTTTGCTGAACTTAGGTCAAACTTTTGTGACGAAATGTTGAGTAAGAATAAGTTTCTCCATATCGGGGCAATTGAATCAAGCACTTGAAGGACAAGACTTTGAAAATAGGATAAATTTTTGTAATTGGGGTCTTGCTCGGGGAAATTTAAAAAAATGTACGATTTTTAAATTGTATTATTTACCGATGGGCGACATTCCCAATAATGGTCATTAAAAAGGCAAATTTTTATATATATATATATATATATATATATATATATATATATATATATAAAATATATAAAAAATACATCATACATAAGGTTAATTCATGGATTCATGAGGAAATTTAATACTTCAGCTATACCGGGGGCCCAAGGCTTCGTTTAAATACGGTGTGGTGTTTCCCAGATACATGTTTAAAAAAGGGGGAAATTTTTTTTGAAAAAAAAACCGCTTATGTTTTGGGAAAAATTTAAGAACAAAATTTTTTGAAAATTAAAAACATATTGTTTAATTTACATTTTGTAACAAATTTTTTTTTAAACCAAATATCTCGAAAACGGTTCTTTACACTTTTAACCGGAACCCTTTTTTTAAGTAAAAATAACAAAATAATTATTTAATTTACTTAAAAAAATAATACAGGGCCGTACCAAAAAGTTGTATTTTCAAAATAGTAAAAAAAAAGTGAAAAGGGGCGCCCTCTACAAGTAAGACCTACTAAGATTGGGTTCGAATCCGTCATACCAAAAAACCCCCAAACCCAAATTTTTTTACTTCAATATTAACATTTTCATAGACTTTTTTAAAAATTAAAAATTAAACAAAAATTTCAACACCCTGTATTTTGAAACGAAGGCCTTGCGGACCCTATTTGTATAGACTTTTAGGTTTTTTTTGGACCCTGACCAATGAATTTTTTTCCCAAAAATATTTAAAGGGCACTAGAATGGTTGCAAGTCAAACAGCATACAGGGTAGGGCAAAAAATGAAATTTAAAGAAAAAAATACCTTTTCAAAAATTTGTAAAAGAAAACAATTTTTAAAAATTAAAAATTATCCAAAGAAAAAAAAGGCCCTTTTTTTTTAAACCCTTTTTTTTTTTTTTTAAAAAACCATTATAAATTTTTTAAATTAAATCAATTTCCCCAACTTTGTTTAAATTAAGCTATTTGTAAAATTAACAAAGATTTTTAATTTTTTTGGGGGAAAGACAAAAAATTTTTTTTTTCTTTTACCGATATTAAAACAAAAAAATTTTTAAAAAATCTCTTTTGGTAAAAAATTATTTGATAATATGCATATTAAAAAAGTTTTTATAAGTACAAAATTTGTATTTTAAATGTTTATTAAAAAAATTATATACAAAAATAAATCGCACTAAAATATTCACGGACATCAATAGAAAAAAACAAATAAGTGTTAAAAGTAAACATAATTGTTATTCTAACGAAGAATTAAAACTAACAACACAATGTATGTAGGTATGATGTATGCACTAAACGCACCCAAATCTCAAAAGCAATAAAGCAATAGTTTGGTTAGTGCCGATGGCTTTGCCAATTTTTATCGGCATATTCATACTATAATTTAGCAATTAACAAATTAAAATAAATTTACATACAAAGGAAAACATTTAAAAATCATAAAAAAAAAAAATTATGTATTTTATCTACCAAAATTTTGTTTTTATTTAAAAAGTTCTAAACTTGTTTATGTACTACTTTTTCTAATACTTTTCTCGGGTCCCATATTCTGCTGCCTTTCTCTAAAAACTTTGGTTGATAGATATAAATAAAGGTCCTCTTCAGTACATTGCAGTAATTATGAAAAAATAGTCTAAGAGCTGGCTGCTGTGCATAAAATTGCTATGTTTTTTCTAAGGTACATTTTTTTGGCATGAACTGTACCTACCGAGTAACCGCTTGAAACTAATTTTAAAATTTAGTTTTAAGTGAATAAAAAATAATTATGAACAAGTGCATTTGGTGCTAACCCCATGGCACGACACTTTAAAAAAAAAATTCTTGCGTTACTGTACCCATCGAGTAACCGCTTTAAACTATAATCAATTTAAAGTTTAAATATTTCTTATTTAAAAAATAAATTAGTGCACTTCTATTCTAGTGACAAATGCCTGGCACGATACTTTATATTTCTTTATATGTAACACCCCATGTGGGCGGTGTTACACAAATTTTCTAGTCTCGACCCCCCCGATTTTAAAAAACGCCCAAAAAAAAAATAAAAGATGATTTGTTTGCGGAAAAATAATTTTTTTAAAATACCCTTGGGGGGGGTTTTTTCTCGCATGGGGGGGGTGTAAAACAAATTTTCCAGTCTCGACACCCCGTTTTTTTTAAAAAAGTGCCCCCAAAAAAAATATAAGTTTTTTTAGTTTGCGAAACGTTTTTTTTCCAAAAAATCACCCTTTGGGAGGGGGTTTTGTGTTTTTCCCCCCCTTTAAATCAGTGCCCCCCAAAAAACATATAAGATGACTTAGTTTGTGAAACGTCAATTTTTTCCAAAACCCACCCCTTGGGAGGGGTGTTTCTCGCATGTGGCTGGTGTAACACAAATTTTCCAGTTTGGACAGCGTCTCCATGCATCTTTTTCTAATGTTAAATCTTACTCTTGGCAGCATGGGGCTTGAAGAAATATAAAGTATCGTGCCAGGCATTTGCACTAGAATAGAGGTGGCACTAATGTATTTTTAAATAACAAATATTTAAATTTTTTAAAATTTATTATAGTTTAAAGGGGTTACTCGGGGGTCAAAAAAAAAAAAAAAAAAAATTAAATTTTTTTTTTAAAAATTTTAAAAAAATTTTTTGGGGAAAAAAAGGGGAAAAAATTAAAAAAAAATTTTTTTTAAAAAAAAAAAAAAAAATTTTAATTTAAAATTTTTTTTTTTTTTTAAAAATTTGGTCCCGGGGGGTTTTTTAACCCAAAATTTTTAAAAAATTTTAAAAAAAGGGGGTTTAAAAAAAGAAAATCAAAAAAAATTTTTTTTTTGGGGGAAAATTTTATTTAAAAAAAAAAATTTTTAAAAAAACCCCTTTTTTAAAAAAAAAAAAAAAAATTTTGGGGGTTTTTTGCGAAAAATTTTTTGGGGGTTTTTTTTTTAAAAAAAAAATTTTTTAAATAAAAAAATTTTTAAAAAAATTTAAAATTTTTAAAAAAAAAAACCCCTTTTTTTTAAAAAAAAAAAAACCCCCAACCCCCTTTTTTTTTTTTTTTGGTTTTTTTAATTTTTTTTTGGGGAAAAAAATTTGAATTTTTTTTAAATTTTTTTTAAAAAAAAAAAAAAAAATTTCCTTAAAAAAAAAAAAAATATGGTTTTTTAAAAAAAGGGGGAAAAAAAAATTTTTAAAAAAAATTTTTTTTTCCCCTTTTTTTTTAAATTTTTTTAAAAAAAAATTTCCTTTTTTTTAAAAAAATTTTTTAAAAATTTTTTAAAATTTTTTTTTTAAAACCCTTTTTTTTTTTTTCCCCTTTTTTTTTTAAAAAAATTTTTGGGGGGGCCCCCAAAAAAAAAAAAAATTTTTCCCCTTATTAAACCCCCAAAAAGGGTTTTTTAAAAAAAGGATTTTTCCCCCCCCCCCTTTTTTTTAAAAAAAAAAAAATTTTTTTTTTTAAAATTTTTTTTAAAATTAAAAATTTTTTTCCCGGGTTTTTTTAAAAAAAACCCCCCCGGGGCCCTTTTTGAAAAATTTTTTAAAATTTTTTTAAAAAAACCTTTTTAAACCCAAAAAGGTTTTTAAAATTTTTTTTAAAAAATTTTTTTTTTAAAACCTTATGTCAGATTTCTGGGAATATTTTAAAGCTGAGACCAAGGAATCCCTCTAGATGAGCGTTTATTGTATCGTTATGAAAAAGGAAAAATGTGTTAATCAAGAAATTTGGGAAAAAATTTTTAAATGTACCTAAAGAAATTCAAAATTTTTAAAGCTTGAAGACATCAGTAGATACACTGGCCATTCTTTTAGAAGAACGTCAACCCGTTCCTTGCCAATGCTTCGGATGTCGATTTTTTGGGACAAAAGGCATAGGTTGGAAGTCTTCTTCTGTTGGGGGGGGATATATTGCTGAATCCTATGGTAAAAAGGTTGGTTTCAAAGAAGATTTTACACAAAATTCCCTAAATATTTCCCCCAATGAAGTAAAAATTAAAAAATATGAATATTAACGTAGTTAAAGGTGATAACGATCCCCAACAAAAAATTTTAAAAAACTGTTAATTCAAGTATTATTCCCCCAATTTCTTTTGCAAATTTTAAATTACTTTTTTAATGTTAATCCCAAAAACCTATTTTTTAAAAATATTTTTTCATAAATTAGTTATTTTTTATAAATAAACCCTAATATTTCCCACAAGCATATTTTTTTTTTTTTACTCTTATTTTTTTGTCCGGGCCCTTAAAATATTACTTTCGTAGCTAGCAACGCTTAGCAACCAGGTAACACGAAGGTTCTCTTTCCGTTATCATTCGCGTTGCTAGGACCACAAAGTTTTCTTATTTATACAGTAGTAGAAAAAAGGATTTGGAATTCACCAACCGCCCACAAACTCAAGGGACTTGTTCCAATTATTTATAACCAAAAAAAATATTTACTGTGGATCTTAAAGTAGAATCATTAAAAATCTTAAAATAAAAGGTAAACTAAGATTTTTGAAAATAAATAAATTATTTTGCAGCAAATGTGTTTTGCTTCTGTAGTGTCGAGCCATCATGCGGGTGTTCCATTTAGTAACGTAAATGAAGCATTTTAGTTGGAAGTCCTTAAGAACAGCTCCGATTTTGATAATTTTGTTTTATATAATTTTGTTTTTCTACATTATAAAAAACTAAAAACCTTTTGAAGAGGACAAACAAATATTTATATTGTTTAAACAATATTTATGATATTTAAATGAATTTTTTAAAATCTCTGTAACTTTTTAATTATCTATTTTCGGCATTTTTACACAAAATCTTTTTTGTTGATAATTAAATTTCCTACAAAAATAGTTTTATAATAATTTCTAGTTTTTTGTCATAGTTTCCATAATATCGAAAACTTCAATTTCTGTGAGCAGAAATTTTACTTCATTTCCAAAATGTAATGGTTGCTTTTAAGATATTTTTTTTAACAACTCTAAAAAACATATTCTATATTAAATATTTAGGAAAGTATGATGAAATTAAAAACAAAAATTATAAATAGTTATTTATCAGAATTTTTATTTTATATAATGTTACAAATTTTTTTGCTTTACTCACATATACAAAAATAGGAAATTTAATTTTCATTTATATTTTGCATATTGGAGACTTTATCTTCTTTAAGTGGTGGGTGTTTATCGCAGTCACTTCCACTGGAAACAATGCAATGAAGGCCACTTTTCTGCAGCCACTGTTTTGCAGGAGCAAAATATGATTTTTAAGACGGTTTCAGGTGATAATGGTTGAGTCATTTTTACTGGTTGTGAATAATCGTCTAAATAAATAAAGGATGTTCTTTTTTATTATTTCCTTTTTTATTAACATAGTCTTTGTTGAATAAACTCGTTGAACTTTTTTTTTAAGTGGTTTAAAAAAAACATTCTTTGTCATCAGGTGCAAAGAGTCCAGCAATAAAATTAATTTTTTAAATGCCCCCTGAAAAATAGGCTTGGAAAAGAGACGATTATTTGAAACCAGTTAAAATGACGAACCAGCATCTGCAAACGTCGAAAAATCATATTTTGTTTGCAAAACGGAGGGGTTCCATTGGCTGCAAAACGCGGCCTTCATTGCTCACCTCTTGCACTGTTTGCAGTGGAATTGACTGCGATAACCCCAACCACTTGAAAAAATGAAATCTCCGATACCAAGATATAAATGAAAATTGTTTTTTTTTTTGGATATGTGGTAAACACAATTTTAACATTTAATAAAATATTTAAAAATTCTCTTTATAAAATTTTATTTATTAAATTATTAATAATATTTTCTTAAATATCTAATATAAAATGATATGTTTTTAGAGTTAGTTTTTAAATCCTAAATAAATATAAAAATTTAATTTTGTTATGTATATTCATTTTATTTACAATTTAAAAAAAAAATATAAGCATTTATTACAGCCCGGGAAATTGGAGAAAAATTTTGCTTTCAGAAATTAAAGTTTCCGATATCAGAAAACTAGGAAAATACGAGAAATAAATTTTAAAAGTATTTATGAAAGAAATTTTATTTTCTAAAAAAGATTATGTGTAACAAATTACAAAAATTATTATTTGAAAAGTTACACCCGTTAAGAAATACTTAAATATCATAAATATTGTTTAAACAATTTAAATACTTTTGCCCCCCCAGAAGATTTTCTTTTTAGATAATATAGAAAAACAAAATTATTAAAAATATCAAAATCGGACCTGTTCTAGAGGTCTTTTAAATTTTGGCTAATTAGTGATATGTTAGAAGCGTTGCTTTTGGTTTTAAAATTTAGCCTCTAGCCGCCGGTACGAGAAAGAAAAAGTGCGTTAAATCAAACAAAATGATTTTTGAAAATCTCGTCTACCATACTAAATTCACCATATTGGATCCGCCATCTTGAATTTTGCAGATCTGACCATGGCTTTATGATTACTGATCCTGTGTGTATCGAATCTGGCGTATATCGAAAGAGTTTTGAATATTTGATCCGCCATATTGGATCCCACATTTTGAATTTTTACAAGTTTGGTTGATTGGGAAAGAATGTTGTTTTCTAACGTTGATATTAAAGTTAGAGAAAAACGTAACGTTTACTTTTTTATTATTTAATTGTTTTGTTAATTTTTTGACATATTGCCTTGTTAGTGAATTAGGATATCTATCTTATTTAATACCTATATTCTTAAATATCGATGTCTGATAACAAGAGTGAGTTTACTTCATAAATATTATATTATATCTTGTAGTAATATTTCACGCCTTCCGCCAGAATAAGCATCGTATATATTACCATTATCCCAGCTCCAGAATTCCAAACTAAATATTCATCAAAAATCTAGTAATCTCTAAACGCGATCTGGCACACAAGATAAACAAAAATGTAATTAGATCAGATAATACGACTCTCTAATTAATTCAGAAATATAAGACAAACAAGCTTTAGTACCGGCAAGAATAGGGCGGCATGAAAGTACACCAAGATAATTAGAAATTTTCTTTTAATAGACTTAATTAAATTAGTAAAATATTTGTACAAGACTTTTTGTCAAATACATTTGTACTTTAACGGAAAATAAAGTACCCCTTGTAAGAAATTCCACTATATTTGAAACTACGAGAAATATATTTATTTATTTTACGACTAGTTTCGCTAACACGGTAGCTTTTTTAGAACTAATTTAAAACTAAAAATTGAAAATAAATTGGATTATGCACTACATTACAGAACTCAAAATCATAGAGTTGGAGAGTTGAAAAGCTGCACGTGTGCAACCTGTCCACAAAGAGGATGCAAAACTCTCCCTTCTAACTATAGACCTAAACAAGATAACGATTCTGTTGTTTGCAAAGCAATGGGAAAATGCATTAATTCCCAAATCTTAAAGTATCTGGATAAACATAAGATCTTACATGATAGATAGTATGGATTCCGTCGCAGTAGATCCACAGCTGATCTTCTTTCCTTTGTCTCATACAACTGGAACAAGTCCCTTGAGTTTCTTAGTGAATCCCAAATCGTTGCTCTTGACATATCCAACAAACTTCCTTCTTACGGTCTTCCACCTAAGCTTTGCTCTGGGCTCTCCAGTTTCCTTTCTAATCGACATATATCAGTTGCTGTGGATGGTCATTCTTCCAGCTTCTACCAAATTAATGCTAGGGTGCCCCAGGGCTCAGTGCTGGCACCCACGCTGTTTCTTCTACTAATAACGATCTCCTCTCTTCCACAATCAATCCCATTTATAGTTTTGCTGACGATAGTACCCTCCACTCTAGTATACCATTTCTGAAGCCACCATGTAATTCTGATTTGGAAAACAAGCGCAGGTCAATGCAGAAGAGCCGTTTGTCTTATTAATGATCCAACGCTCACAGAAAGGCTTCCTCTTTTTGCCCACCTTCGAGCTGTAGGGAATCTGTCGCTCTTCTATTGGTATTTTCACTGCTTCTGCTTAGAGGGGGTGGCCAGTATAATTTGTTCCCTGGCAGCTCCCAACAGAGCAACACGTAGAGCAACTTTTATGCATCCTTTTACAGTTCAGTAGGACTCAACTTCCGCTTTCTTCGTTCTTCATCCCTAGAGTGTCAAGACTATGAACTGCTGCCCGCGAAGTTTTTCCTTCTCCTCCCAATTTTCAAATATTTAAGTCCCGTGTAATCAAACTCCCTCTTACCACACTAAGGACACCCACGGTACGTTAGTATAGCAACCATTACAGCATAGCAACCATTACTTCATAAAAACACAATTTAACAAGAAGAGAAAACGTTTATTTTAAGTAGTGTGACTTTAAATATTAAAAGAACAATTGTGTAAGTTAGAAAAGGGTATAACTTTTGACCCGGCTGTATCAACCAATTGTTGCTAAACATTTCTTTCATTTAACAGAATTTCTACAGAAACTTTTTGGGATAGTCCAGTTGGACATTGTTAAATATCCTTTTGGAATTTTTATTTTATTACCAATGCTTTCTTCCACCTATTCTTCAGCTGCGCTTGTGGATCACCATCCCCCATGCAGTTTGAGAACCTGAATATCAGCGCCACTATCCGCATGAAAAGTAGCAGGTGTTCTTCTCAAACAATGACCAGTGTAACTTGAAGCATCAGGAAGTTTGAAATATTCGCAATTTTTCTGGGCACACGGAAAAACACCTTTTTTTGTTTTGGTATCGCGTAACGTTACAACCAACATTGTTCCGGTATCTTCTATATCTTCAGTTGTTAAACTGCATAATTCTGCACGCCGACATGCACCATTCAGCCCAAAAATTAATACAACTTGCATTAACAGAAACGTGTCCTCTGGAGCTTCATTTAGAAACGTTGTGACGTTTTTCATTGTCAAAACTTTTGATTTTTTAGGTTCATATTTGTCGTTTTAACGTTTTAAGTAAGCTATTACCTTTTTATATTATGAAATATCCTTTTTATTTATTTGTATCCTGATTTTGATCATAGAGTATGTAGTCCATAAACTAGAAGTTTAAGACTTTGCAAAAATAACAAATTTTTACCAATTTACCATACTTTAATCAAATTTGCTTTTTTAAGATCCTTTAATAGATTGCAGACATATTATACACTTTTTTATACCTTCCTTAGATTTCACTGGAAGTAAACTGAAAGGAAGCTTCCTGGGCTGCATTTAAGATATCTTCCGAGTCGTTTTCATCAGCCATTTCGATAATTATTGTTAAAAAAATCGCTCTTCAAAGATAAGTTTATTTGGATGCTGTCAACCGTTGTTAATTACAAAAAACAACATCCTGTTTAGGTTTAACTTGCCAAGTTACTGAGACGTCAGACTATCAGGTTTCTTTAGATTTTCTTGGTAACTAATATTATAAACTGATTTTAATATAAAATGCAAAATAGGCAATTATCTAGAAAATGCGAAAAAATTGTATAGGGACCTCGTTAGAGAAGGGATTTTACTTTACTCGTATGGTATTTAAATCCTTGCTTTGATTGGATACGTACAGTACTTGCCAAGTAAAATTCCACTTTTCTGTACTTGATATGTAATATACTATTATTTATTTCTTGGAAGAAAATAATATCCGTTCCCGAATAAACACATTAGTTTGGCGGGAACAGTTTTTATGTAAAGCAAGGTTATTTTTTTATCTTTGGACAGTCCACGAAGGCTGAGGCCCAAGTACTAGTACGTACTACGTACCGTGGGTGTTTACACGGGACTTAAATATTTGGAGACTGGGAGAAGGAGGTCCATAGACTGGAAACTCTAGGGATGAAGGAACGAAGAAAGCGAAAAGTTCAGGGCCTCTCTAGTTGAACTGTAAAAGGATGCATTAAAGTTGCACTTCGTGTTGCTCTGTTGGGAGCTGCCAGAGGAGGAATTATACTATCCAACTCCTCTAAGCAAAAGCCGTGAAAATACCTATAGAAGAGCGACAGATCCGCTACAGCTCGACGGTGGGCAAGAGAAGAAAGCTTTTCTGTAAGCGTGGGATCATTAATAAGACGAACAGCTCTTTTTTATATGGAGTCTAGCATGCCAAGTGTTGTAGAAGACGCCATTCTGCAGACATAGGAACAATATTCTAAAGAGGGTCTGATTTGGGATACATACAGAGTATACAGATTGAAAGAAGAGAAATATTTTCACATCAAAAGAGGAATCCAATCTTTTTTAAAGCTGCTGAGGTTATGGATGTAATGTGTTTGTGCCAGTTAAGGTTATTCCTAAGATTAAGCGAATCTTTGCTCTGCAGAACTTGGCGGCACATATGTAACGGATGAGCATTGAGACCTTTGCGAAGCAGGCATGACTTGTTTTGGATGCATTAAACTAAACAAGATTTTTGGCGCTCCAATCCAAGATAAGTTTGAGGTCTTGTGAGAAAGACATCCGCAATGACCTACGTATGGTTTCCAAATCAGGCTGATTGACTGGCTTGAGAAATTAAATATTAAAGTGGAGGGTACTATCGTCAGCAAAACTATGAATGGGATTAATTGTGGAAGAGAAAAGATCGTTAATGTGTAGCAGAAACAGAGTGAGTGCCAGTACTGAGCCTGGGGCATCCCAGAATTAATTTTGAGCTTTGAAAGAATGACCATTATTTATTTATTTTTAAGATAAACTCGCTCAAAAATAAGCTGTTTGACCTATAATAATATTTCGTTTTATAATTACAGGTAATAATAAACAACTTTATTTTTTACACATTACTGCTTTAACTATTTTACACCTTATTCTTACTTCATACTCCATTTAAAACTAAATATACACTCACCAAGCCGTAATTAGTAAGAAAATATGGTCGCAACACGCGGTGTGGAGGTAATTTCTGTTTCGTCATAACTTTCAGCATGGAGTTTGGCATGAACTGCCCGGGCTCTCATTAATCTTCATGAGTTTTACTTCTGGTAACAAGGTTTTATGTTTTTTTGCCCTTTTACAAGGATAAAATAACGATATTTTATATTCTGTCGCTATTTCCGAGAACTGCATGTTCTTTTTTGAAAGTGTTGATAAAAATAAAAGTTTGAGTTCGTTAAATTAAACCCAAAGTACGTAGGGAGAAAAAAAACTGGTATACATATAGATCTAAAATTGTTATGAATGTACCAATGGTATTTTAAATTAATAGAAAAAATAAAAGTCAATCCAAAAAGTTAGGTTATCCAGGTAAGAAAATGCGTATGGCGTATATAGATAATTGGATATTTTTGTCTATTAATATTTGGTTAGAAAATTTAGTATTGCGTTTAGAAATTAATAGTCTTTTATGTTTTTTATACGTTCAAAAATTAACAAATGAGGATTTAGCCGTATATTATAACTTTAACATTCGTCTATACACTTTGAATCTCAACAAATAAAAATAATCTTAGGTGGTATGGTGGTATTTATTTATTAACAAACTTAGTAACAATAAACAATTAATATGATTAAACATAAATAATAAACAAAAATTAACATCCCTTGCTAAAGATTCACGTCTCGTTAAAAAGAAAACTTAAGTAAAAGCTGCCGGATTGTATTTCCTAAAATTGAATCAATATTTGGCCAGTTCATCAAATATTTTCTATTATTTGATTATTTTTACTGCAAGTCTATACTTTTGATTCATCTTTGGTAATTGTCTCGAAAGTTGTCTCCACTACGATTTTGACCAAATTTGGTATACCGAGGTTTTTTAAGGCGCTGATTAGAATCTGAAAACAATTTTTTCGCAACGTTTCTTTTTCGAGATATTCATCATCAAATTTAAAAATCAAACTACCTTTATTTACACTATTCTTCCTTTCACTTGTAGAGAATTCTTGATTTATACACTAAATTGGCATACAATATTTTATAAACACCTTTTAAAAACTGTTTTTTAAAATTTATTTTACACCTTTTTTTCCATGTAATTGCAAACCCCACTTGTAAACGCCGCAACCATGTATACACTAGGGAGTTTATCAGCAAGTATGACCGCGGCCTTTTACATTAAAACTTTGCAATTTAATGGAAAGAAGATGAAAATAAAAAAACAAATTTTTGTAAGGTGTTTAACAAATGTTAAATATTGTCTGCCAGTTCGATGTAAAAATGATAAATTGTGTGCAAAAAGAGGGGGGATTATAGTGAAAATGAGGTTAGCTTAATTTTTAACCTTGATGATGAATATCTCGAAAACGAAACGTTTTCGAAAAAAGGTTATTTCAAAATTTCAATTTTTCACTTTTTGGAAACATTTTAAAGTGAAAAACGTGACCTTCCGAAAAAAATCGTCTAATTTGTTACTGTATAATAAAAAATAATAACAAATTAAAAAAAACTCCAGCGTTATCTTATAAATTATGTACAGAAATAGTGTTCACAATTTTAAAAGATCGGTGCAATAATGTTGAAGTTGTGAGGACCACCGATTTTGTATTAAACGTTCATAAGCGAATTTTATTGGCTTACCTTACTTACCGCTTTACCTTCGTTAGCTTTGCTCTGATCCCTCTCAAATTTTCACACAATATTCTTAAAATAGTCTCCATTCAATAAATCAAATGAAAAAAAAATGGGGAAAAAAAGTTTAAAAACGTTTCCTCCCTTTAAAACTTTTCAAAATTACTTTGACAAGTTGTCACGCCAATGTTTTTGATTGACAGTCACGAATACTTCACATAACCCAAAATACAAAAGATTAATAATCTTTATTTTTTTTTTAAATTTTGTTGTCACCGCTGTTTGAAATATTTTGGTAACAATTGCATATACGGTTTTCTGCTATTTTTGGATTTTATGAATTTTTTTTTTAATAAAATTACATTTAAGTATCCTTTGGGATAGCAAATATACTACCGGAGAAGAGAAATTGTGTTTAATTTTTGTTTTTTCAACCAAATAAACTTACTGGATCTTGGAGTGAATTTGAGTGCTGGGCGGGGTAAAAACGTATAAATTGATAATTATTTAGTTAAACATAACACACAGAAACAGAAATCTATTGACAAAATACGCAGAAAATCGGGAAAAACAACTTTTAATTTAAATTTAAAAAAATATAGGTTAGAAATAAATCTAATATCTGATAACACATTCTTTCTACATTGTCAAATTCAAAATAAGTATCAACAGTGTTGCCGGACTTAATAATTTTCGGCCATCAAATTTTGATATTCTGGTTCTTTCTAAAATATAATTGGGATAAATAAAAAGCTGCTTTGCTTACCAAAACTAACCATGACCGACTAGGGGCTCTTGAATTTGTCTAAACAGTTGGTCATGGTTAATTTTGGTTAGTTAAAGCGGCTTTTTTTTTCCCAATTATATTTCAGACGTGAAATGCGGGAACGTATTCGAAAAGACCCGGATTTGGCAACACTGCACGCTGACGTTCCTTATCATAATGGGGAGTTTTCGCATTATATGGAGAAAATCAATGGTAATTTTAAATTTTCAAATTAAAATAAAAAATATTAAAACACATAATTTCTCTTCTCCGGTAGTATATTTGCAATCCCTAAGGACACTGGAATATGACTATGTAAAAATTTTACCATATAATCCAAAAATAGAAGAAAACCGTATATGCAATAATTACCAATATTTTAAACAAATTTAAACAAAAATTACGTCATTACAAATGGGTATAATTCCGACTATACGAGGTAGCAGTTTTTGCTGAAAACTCTTTAGAACAATGTATAATATAAAAACAGGCTCCCACCAAAGACACTCATGTTAAATAAGGCCAAGTTTTTATCCTTAAAGTACTGAGATCTAAAATTAGTCCAAGTACTGTGAAGAATTTTGTTTCACACTTTTTTGACTTGGCAAACTGATTTGTCTGTATTAACATCTTGTTTTATTAATACAGCCTTTTTTTATTAATACAGAGAGTCAGTAAAAAACTTTTCAACTTAAAAAAGAATTGTGAACAATACTTGGTCTAAAATAAGATCTTAGTACTTTAGGAGGCCGAAATTTTGTAATAGAAACTTGGCCCTTATTTTACTTACTTGTTTTTGGATCTCCTATCTTTCCTCCTAGAGTTTAATAAATGGAATAAATTGGTGGGGATCTTCTGCCTTTTTTTTAGTATTCTTTTTAACAGACGTATTTTTTAAACGTTCGATGGGCAATTATTAGTAAAAAAGTGCTATTATGTGTGGTTTGGATCCATCACTAAGTATAGGTAGGTTTCGACGACATTCGATGACATTGACAAGACGTCAAAGAGAGATAGTTCAGGTAGTAGTTATTGGTATTATTATGCTTTTTAAATATTTTATGTTTTACCTATCTATTATTGATGTATAATACCTTAGAAACGGAATATGTTATGATAGCAATAATACCTGCTATCACACCTAGGGCATTATAAGCGGGCATAATGCCCGCTTATAATGCCCTAATGCGCTAATATGGAAATTTTATTGCTTATCCAATTTTATTTCTCTCACAATAAAGATCAAGTTTATACAAAAAATATTTTTTTCTTTAAACAATACTAAAAATTAAACTTTATTTCCAAAATAAAAATTACAATTTTGAAATGTCCGGAAAATGTAGCTGATCCCACTATAGAATGGTCGGTGTTTTTTGTGATGGTAAGCGGTGGTAGCACTAACGCTATTTTGTATAGAAGAACAGTCCATTAAAGAATTTTCAATCGTCGATACGGAATTAACCTCGGAATTAACTGAATTGGCAATCATTTTGGCTACTT
>JAHBCN010011298.1:0-29288 GCA_019359885.1 Listronotus oregonensis | reverse complement strand
GTTTTGTTCATTTTTATTAGGCAGGTTTCTTAACTGTGCCAGAAATCAAACCATACTGTATATCGTATATTTCTCAGTATATCTTTTAATATCATTATACTAAAAAAAAATTTTGCCATATTGAATCGCTTTTTTACGTGTGTATATAAAAAAAAGTATTTAAAATTCCCTTGCCTTTAATAAAAAAAAATCAAACTTTTAAAACCAAATTTTGCCAAACAAATTTTAGGAAAAGTTGAAGTGCACCCAAGAACATTACATATACTTACATATATCGTAGTTATTTAGTTACGATTAGTTGTTTTCCTTCTATATCCCTAGGAAACCGAAAGAAGCCCCCTATCAGAATTATATTGTTTACTTATACACCCAGCAGCACAAACGTGTCCCCTCTTTGGTAAACTCTCATAATAATCACAATCACAACTCACAACTATAAAAAAAAAACTTAATCGGTATTCACCAAATTTAAGCACGCCTATGTCCACTGATTCAAAATCCAGGAACAAAATGATCATAGCGAACAAGCCGCCGACGCTACTGCCTTTTTTCCAAACCCAAAATGGCGACGTGCGCGAGGATCAACGCAAACATGCGCGCCATCGAAGACTCCTAGCTGGTTGTTAGTTAAGCTGTGGTATAAGAACACACGTTGGTAAACATTATTTCAAATTTTTACAAATTCTATTTTTTTATTATAAGACATCCCTACATAACAAGAAATGTTTGTATGGGCTTACCTAAATTTATTTAATTTTTTTTTATAAATAAAATCCAAATAAACGCATGTATTTTTAAGTTTATTGCTATTTGCAAATAAAGTGATAATTATTAATTAAAGTGTGGCCATCAAAAAAGCAATAAACGAGTGTTGGAGTTAAATAAAAAAAACGTTTTTGTGTAATTCATAGCATATCGTATTGCCATTTGTGCGTTGTGATTTGTTTGTGTTTTCCCTGTGGTAATTAAAATTTGTATTCTTGTTAAAATGTCGGGAAATCTATGTCAATATTATGACTGCCGAGTGAGTCGAAGAGCAGATAACGTTAGGCTTTTTCGTTTTCCCTACAAGAATAGTACACTATGTAAGCAATTAATAATAAACTGTGGTAAGTTTTTATGTATCTATGTATATTAAAATTATTTAAACTAATAAATACTTTATAATTATATGATCGACACCTAAAATTTTATCGATGTTTAGAGTAACCTTTTGATAGTTATTAATTCAAATATTTGATATTTGTGTCCGAAAAAATCGCTTAAAAACTGCCTGTTTTTTCACATTTATTCATTTAAGAAGAGCGGTGCTTTTTGTTTTTTGCAAATTTTTAAAAATCACTTCTATTTAGGGGTTGGAAAAATGCCAAATCTAAAAAATTGTAAATATACAGGGGTATTAAAAGATTTTCTCACTGCAATTTTTCTTTCAAATGGACCTTGAAAAAATAAAATAATACATTTCCATCTCTGCGAAGGTTGTAAATCAACCCCCATGAACTATGTGGGGGTACAATCATCCCCTAAAATATATAAAATCATGTACAACTTTAATAATTGCAAAAAAAATCAGATTTTTTGGACACGTCTAATAAAAAATAAATGTATATGATAGTCAACCACCCTTTTCTAAGGGTAAAACTACCCTTATCAGTGAGAAAAAATGAATGAAATCCTAGCTTTTACAAAAAAAGTCTTAGCTTCGTATTTTTTTGATCCAAGTATAAAAAGCAGGTGTACCTAGATTTTATGAGATCACTTTTAACCAAAACCACCCCTGCAAGGGGGTAAATTCATCCCCTAAAATTAAGAAAATTCATGTTATATTTAAAATATTCTAAAACATCCATATATATTTTTTAATATTTTAAAAGTTTTATATGATTTTATACATTTAAGGGGATGAATTTACCCCCTTAAAAGGTAGCTTTGATTAGAAATGAACTCAAAAAACCTAGGAAGGCCTATTTTATACATCTGGGATGAAAAATATGAAGCCAAAACGCTTTTTGCATAAGCTAACATTTTATTCAATGTTTCTGATAATGCAGGTTTCTTTACCCTTAATTTTAGGAGTTGTTTATTATCAAAACTCACTCTAAACTGTCCATCATATTTAAGATATCCCAAAACATGTAAATTATTTTTTTTACAATTTTAAGTTGTATATGATTTCCTACATTTTGGGGGATAAATATACCCCCTTGCAGGGGTGGTTTTGGTTAAAAGTAAACTAGAAAAATCTAGTTACACCTGGTTTATATACTTGGATAAAAAAAAATACCAACTAAGACTTTTCTTGAAAAAGCTAGTATTTTATTTAATTTTTCCTATTAATAAGGTTAGTTCCACCCTTAGAATAGGGTAGTTGATTATCATAAACATTTATTTCTTATTAGTTACGTCCTAAAAAATCCGATGTTTTGCAATTATTGAAGTTGTATACGATTTTATAAATTTTAGGGGATGATTTCACCCACACATAGTTTATGTGTGGGTGAAATGTTTATTTTACGACTGAAATAAATTAAAAAAAAAATAAGTTCCGGGGGATTGGAAGCCACTTACACTGGGAAATATGGGAAACAATTTAGGTCGCGCCTTAATTTTAATTGGATAGTAATTTTTTTCTTATTCAATCATATTTTATATTCCTGCTTAAATAATGGGTTTATTTAACTATGCACGGTACCCCTGAAACATGAGTAAGATTAATAAAAATGTGAAAGGTAACGGGGCGCGGGATTTGAATACTCTATGTTTCTACTGCAAAATCCAGTTTGAATTGAAATCGTATCTGCTCCCGTTCTCGAGATTTACAAAAAAAATCTTTTAAATTTTATAGAAATTTTTTTATTTATTTTGAAAATAAAAATGCATTCATTTAAGTTTCGCAATTTCTAGTAATTTGTTTCATATTCCACGTGTAAAGACAAATATTTCATTTTTTTTAAATATCAATTTTAAGATTTAACAAAAAAAATTCTAAAAAACGTTTTAATCGAAAAATTACCATTTTTTTATTTTTGTATTACTTTATTTTCGATAAACTTAAAAAATAAAAATATTTGTCAAATTAAAAAAAAATATTCATGTTGATTTTACATCCCAAAAAAGTGGGGTCGTGATTTTAAACAATTACCAAAATTTTAGAATACATAATTGTCTTTAATATTGTTCTTAATAAATACATAGGTTTTGCGTAATATTTAAAAACTATAGAATTTAGACCCAGCAACCCTTATACTACGTAACTACGTAAATAAAGTTTTATAATAAAAGTACAATAAATATAAAAGAGCTGATGTGACGATTATTTTTTTTATAACTGTATAATTTTGCTCAAAAGTCTGCTCTTATTTGAAAAAATTATAGGAATTTTAATTTGATTTATATTATTGTTAATAATTTTTAAATATTTTTAGCAGCTTTTCCTTAACCCCTTTGGCTCACTAGCCAACCTATAGAAAATTTTAGTTTCATTCAGGACTTTTGAAACACTCGGTATTTACATTTCATATTAAATAATGCCCAATTGCACAATTATTACCCTTTGGTTTACATAAAAAAGTTAAATTCAACAAAAAGTCTAATGTTATTTTATTTTAACAATAATAATTTATTTATTCACTAACTCAAATAGGCCTTACAACGGATTTTTTTGCAGATTGGATTTGTATGCGGTTTTTCGTATTTGATTCGTATGAACGGCTACAAACTTAATAAACAAATTTAAATAATGGGAAATGAAAAACTGGATTTGTGTATTAAAAAATGCATTTTTTTAAGTTTACAATTATATATTTTTTTCTAATTACAAACTATAACATGCATTCTAAAAAGTTATTTTTCTAATGCACAACGTAAGTTTTTCATTTCCCGTTAATTAAACTTGTTTACAAAATTTTTAGAGGTTCATACGAATCGAATACCAAAAACCGCCTTTAAATCCATCTTACAGCACAAAAAATTCATGGTGCATTACTTCGTTTCCTCGACTAATATCTGTGCAAAAAGCAGTGTGTTGTTTTTGCAACATAAATTTGTGCGGAGGGAGCCTACGCTTTAAATAGACTATGACATAGTAAGAAGTCAAAACGGCAACGCTGAGGGGTACCTCAGCAGGTAAAAATTAAATATTCTAATATAATTCGATTGTCGGCAAAAAGTATTTATACAAAGGGACTGGGCGTCTATAGTGGTAAGTACAATTGTCTTTGACAAAACAAAACATGGGTCTATAACCTTGTCACTTACTCGAATAACAGTTTTTAAAGCATTCGTGTGGTTGCCTAAAATTGAAATGCATCCCCAAAAAAATTCGAGGAAAATTATGATTTCTACGAGGCTTGCGCGTTAAATGGCCTCTTTCATAATTCGACCTTATTAATAGCCTTATGGGTTAAAACTATACAGACAGGTCCACTGTAGTAGAAACATAGGAAACACTTAGGCGAATTGACTTACATTCGCCTGACTCGAGCTAGCGAAACAAAACTCGCAAAAACGATGCGATAAAGGTGGAATGTTTTTAAAGATACAACAACAAATTGTACCGGCAATTCGCCAATTATTAGGAGTAAGATTTGGTAATATATGGTTTCAGCAAGATGGTTGTCCCGCTTACAATGGACGTATTGTTCAAGGATATTTGAACAATACGTTTCCTAACCGTTTGATTAGTGGACGTGGAACCATTTTGTGGCCCGCGAGATCACCAGACCTTGCTCCTAATGATTTCTTTTTCTGGGGTTATTTAAAAAATAAGGTTTATGGTCATGATATTGCTAATAATTTAGAAGAACTTCGAATAAAAATCGAGGAAGCTTTTCAAACTATCAGCCCTAATATGCTAACAAACGTTAGACGGGGTTTTTACGATAGTTTGGGATATTGCCTTGCGCAAGAAGAAGGTTTGTTTGAATATTTATTATAATTTCATTTTAGAGTATTTTTTATGTTTATAACTATTAATTTTTTCATTGCGTACTATTTTAATTTTAGAAATGAATTTTGGGTTTAGAGAACTTACTTTTTATTTTGCTTTGGCAATTAATGAACTGATAAATAAAGCTGTTGGTATTTAATTCCCTATTTATAAATAACGGTATTAAGTATCAACTGTTTTCTCAACAGATTAGACCGCATAAATTTATTTTTCGTAATTTTCAAGCGCGCCTTAAACCATACAACACACCCGTCCGAAAGCATATTACAAACTGAGATCTCGTTCGGTTAATCATGCATATGTTTATCGATCGAAGCGGACAGTAGTAAATTCATCAGTTTCCTGCCTATGTTTCTACTACACTGGACCTGTCTGTATCTTAGTTTGGATGACGAAAATAATCTCCTATTTTAGTGTGAAGATTAATTAAAGGTATTTGAAGGTATAATAACAAATATAAATGAAAAATGTAAGTACATCCTGAGATAATAAATGTGGTAGGGGTACAGGGGTACTGTTCCCTCCGAAATAATAATAAAAAAATAATTACGTGGCTGGCAAACCAATTTCTTGCATGCAGAGATTTTCAATGCGATAAAAGGAGATGTCAATTTAATAGGCAAAGCCTTGAGCGAAATAGAGACAGACAAAAAACGTGCTGTGGCCGATTTCCCTTCTACCGGCCCAACAAGAGTATACCGCAGGCCGGGCCTTCGGTCGACTCGACGGACGGCGATCGGCATTCCGCAGTATCAGCCGGACCCTGGACGTTAAAGAAGTAATTGTCCATTGCATTTTTTGGGTATTTTTTACAATATTTTCGTTTTTATGCGGTTATGTTGATCACTGTTGTATTTAATACAACAGTAATTAAAAGGTTGTTGCATCAGACTTAAGAAAAAAAAATAAATAAAAACTGCTATTCTAAAGAAAAATTAACTCATGAACATTCTTAAAAATTAATAAAATTAATAATAATTCTAATAATAAAATAAAATTACTCTAAAAAATAGACTCAAAAGCATTCACATTTTAATAAATGCTCGAAGACATTGCCCTGCTAAGCTTCGCAATACCCGAGCCGATTATCCATTCAGAATAATGCAATGTTTCTGTTACTTTAGGTGATGCAGAAAATAGCTGGACGCTTGTACTGCATCTCCTTTCATGCCCCAGCCAACAATATGCTAACGAATCGCTGTCATCCGTCGTCGTATTGGAAGTGGAACAGGGGAAATTGTTGTCGTCTCTTTTCAATCTGAGGCCATACCATAAATATCCTACTCTATTGCATTAAAATTGGTGTTTAGTTTTGTATAAAATAATTGAAATATTTACTGTTCCGATGCCAAGTAATTGTGGCAACATCGCATTGCGTCATCTTCCACCACAACAAACAACCTGCTCTGGATCGAGAAAGAGAGACAGTCGACGGCTTTTGTAAAAAGACACGATAAAAATACGCAAGTGTTGAGGTTAGTCTCCCTCGCCTTGAAATTAAAAACAATAAATTTTGGATTTTTACAGTTCCTTTTTTATTTTAACTAAGAAAAAAGATATACGCGACCAGTAGGTCCATCAAAATCTATACAATTGGCATGCAAGCTTTTGCTTTGTCAATCGTTTATAATAAGTTTCACACCTAACACTCATCTCTCGGAAGTTATTACTGCCAACATGTGCATTCAAAAATGTTTACTGTAGGTAGGTGGGTAGGTTTAAAGTGAGTGGGTATAACACCCTTCCACCGCGACCGATCGGTCTATTGTGGCTCACACTCTTTTATAATGATTACTGTAGCTAACTACTTAAGTTCTTATCTCTAATTATATTAAAATTTTTAATATTAATGATATATACATATATATTCTATATTCTCTAGAGTCCTCGAATCACGAATTGAAGCATTTCTCAACCACCTTCAAGCCATGCAACACCGCGCCATGAATATAAACGAAGCGGCATCACTGGACAATCTCTTCGAAGACATGCATTGGGCTGTCCTTATTGCCGGACATGTTATGTGCATGGAAAGCGATGGGGAAACTCCTCTTATACCTTCCGAAATTATGCAGTATTCGATTGACCAAGCAAACAGAGGAGCAAGTAGTGTCGATGCGAGTATGAAGACTTTGGCGGCTTCAGATGCAAAGGTTAATTACTGTTATATATTATACAGTGGACACATATGATGGAGAAAAATATTCTTAAAACTATTTAAACACTTGTTTCTGATTAACTTGAAAATTTGCATATGGCTTAAAAGCCGATGACAATATAATTATTTTATAACTGTGTTCTACTGTCCTGCTTAGGATCATCAGAATAATAATAAAAAAATAACACAACAATACTTGCGCATTCGCCAATGCCAAAATAGCACAAAACGCTTTCTACCAACAAAATAATTTTTATTGAAGAAAGGAATTTTCAATGCCCTTCATGTCGGGTTATCTATGGGGTTTTCCTTTTTCATATAGAATTTTGTTATGATCCGTTGGTCATAATAGATTTATTTGCAAAATTAATATATATTAAAAATCGAGGCTCTTGATTAAGATTACTTTTGATGTTGTTTTGGGACTACAAAATAAGAATATAGTTAAAATATAGTTAAAAAAACTATAAAACACGCTTTTGTAGCAAATAGAACTAAAAAGTAGAAAACTAAATTCACTTTTAGCAAAAAAGCGTGGGGTGCAATTTACTTTATTTTCATAATAACTCTAATTTTGGAAATAGCTACCAATAAAATAACTGTAACATTTAATATCAAGCACCCCACGCTTTTATACTATAATTAAATTATTTTATTATTACTCCGGTCAATCTAGACATTCAAAGGTACATAAATTTACATCAAGCTGAAAGTGAGTAAAATTGTTCAAAACATAATTAAAAATAACATTCCAAAATTCCCCATCGTTCCGGTACGTGGAAAAAAATTGACTCGAGGTCAAAGGTCAAAAAACTAGAGTTTTCTTTAAAACGGCAAGTTTTATCGTAAAATTACTTTGGACAAAAATTGTAGATCATAAAAGTATCTATAAGAAAGGTATTAGTAATTTTTTTCCTAAAAGCCACCGTTCCTAAGATATAACGATTAAAAAAGTTGTAAGCGTCATTGTATGCATAAGTACGTCACGTATATACATCTCTGTAGCTGTAATATAAGTAAAAAAATATATCGGTGATTGTAACTTACATTTAAAATATAAAATATACATAAGTACATCTAAGAAAATATCAGGTAAAATGAAACCCAGTCCCTTAATTTATACGCTAGTGTATGTACGGAGGTCCTAAAAAAACTACCTGCTTAGATAAGTATCGATATGCATGTTTTGTTAAAAACACTCGAAATAATTCAATTAGCTTCTCTTCCTTCAACCTCAGTTGCTGCTTATCAACATATTTCTCGGGTATATTATCAAGTTCAAGTGTGGCTTGGTTATCAGCTGGACCCAAAAGATTGGGGTTGGAAGTTGGTCGATAATACATCAGAACCAATTCAGACTCAACTCCCACCTGCGCCGGGAAAAATGCTAAACCTAATTTTTGGCAACTGCAAAATGGGATGCAGTGCTAAATGTGGTTGCAAAAAAGTTGGACTGTTTTGTTCTCGGGCATGCACGAATTGTTAAGGCCAGTCGTGTTCTAATGTTAAATCACCAACAGCAGAAGATTCGTTTGATACTGATGAACAGACATGCGATACATCGCTATTGACGCAATTCACTTACACCCAGGATAAAGAAAAAGAAGGAGATCAAGAAGAAGAAAAAGGAGAACATCAAGAAGAAGAATAAGAAGAAGAAGTAATTGAAGATTATGAATCGGACGAATAAATTTTTCTGTTTTTTAATTTCAATTGCTTTTATCAATTCCAACCCTTGCGAATATCTGTTATTATGCAATAGTTTCCAATTAAACAGAATCACAACAGACTTGTGAAATAGACCTACTGGGGAAACCACATTAAAAAAAACGCGCTAAGTACACTACCTGAGAGGTGGCGTGGAAACGTGTGCAATGTGGGCATACAGTGACGCTTACAACTTCTTGAATCGTTATATCTCAGAAACGGTGGCTTTTAGGAAAAAAATATTAATACCTTTTTTATAGATAATTTTATAATCTACAATTTTTGTTAAAGGTAATTTTACGATAAAACTTATTGTTTTGAAAAAAATCACGAAAAACCCATTTTTTTGACCTTTGACCTCGAGTAAATTTTTTTTCGAAGTACCGGAACGATGGGGAATTTTGAAATGTTATTTTTAATTATGTTTTGAACAATTTTACTTACTTTCAGCTTGATGTAAATTTATGTACCTTCTATTTTTTGGTCTAATTTGACCGGACTATATTTTCTATTTTTTAGTTCGGTTTGCTATAAAAGCATGTTGTTTTTACTTTCTTTAAACTATAATTTATTTAAAAGCCAACATTGAGTTTGCACTCAGGAAACACTCTCTAATTTTTTTCTGTCGAAAAGTTAGATTTCAAAATTAATTCATGAACTGGCTTAGTCATTGGCTTTTATTTAACAGAGCGAAAATATTTTCAGACAGGTCTGCCAGAAACCTTGGAACAATGCGATCACGTCATACGGATAGCTTTTAACGTCATGCGACTGTGTTCAATAGAAGACACAGCCGTGTCAATGAAGCTTGGCCATTTTATGAGCCCCGAAGTTGGCTCTTCGTTAATGTGGTTTCTTAAAAGATGGTGTATGACCTATTTATTGCCAAATGAAGACTTTTATCATGAGGTATTTAACAACCTTTAATAACTAAATTTAAAATGAACTTTAACTTAGTTATGTAAACACATATTTACACAAAGTGTTACTATTTGTCATTTATTAATTGTATTTTTTTAGATGAGTCCAGTACTTTTAGGATGTTTAGGCAGAGACACAGAATGTGCCAAAATAGTAGTAGGTTTTATACTAAATAAAATAGCCGTTAACCTGTACAGTTTTCAATCTGAACCGATACTTTTAAGAGATACAGTGGACCTATTTAGCGATATGGTTTGTAAAAAACAAAAGTAAGTTGAATTGGGTCATGACTATGCTGTAATCAAAAGGTTAAACCCTCTTCATTTATCTTTGACTAAGTTCCAATATTAAAGGTCATATTATTAAAGCGACCAAAATTTAATAAGCCGGCGAATAGGCCTTTTAAGGGTATGCTCAGCGCAAGCGCGTCCGCCATGTAAAAAAGGCGGGTATACAAAGGTTTTTATAAATATGGCTGGGCCACAAGCATAATCACCTTTAATATCAGTGCAATTGAATAAAAAATTAATTGATAGTGCTTCAGTAGTGCATCCTACTCTAGAAGCCCACAATTGTGTTTACTTACGACGATGGTTGTAGTGCCATGGTTGTCAGGATAATAATAATTTAGATGTCAAGTGGAACTGTCATGGTAATAAGTAAAAGTAATTACAAAAAAGAAAAAATAATTCTTATTTCTATGTTTTTAGCGAGGTTCTAGTGACTTTTACCCACGACAAAATTTATTATTTGAGGTAATGGCGCGATCTATTATATTTAAAATTTTCTCCAAGTTTTCTTTTTTACACAACTAATTGGGTCTGGATATTCGGTTGTTGGACCACATTCTTCTTCAAAATGAAGTGAACAAATATATGTGTCTATAAACATTATCAATTACTTGAAATCGACAATCACTTCGTCCACACCCTTTCACCCACAAATCGCATTTAGTACATTTAAGGGGCACATTTTTAAGTGCTTTTTTCGCTTACTCACTTTAATGAGTTTATCGGCGATATTCAAAACAAGGCTTTGGAAAACTAAGTAATAAAATAATATAAATTCTCCTGAAAGGATTTACGTTTTAGCCCCTTTCATTATAGATAACTTTTTTTTTTTAAAAAAAAAAATATATATATATATATATATATATATATATATATATATATATATATATATATATATATAGTATATAATATTATATATATATATATATATATATATATATATATATATATATATATATATATATATATATATATATATATATATATATATATATATATATATAAACATCTTTGAAATTAAATCTTTTTGGTTGTTAAAAGGGGATAATAGTTTGAATAGAAAAACTGTTAATTATAAAGTTGTAATTACGGAAGTTGGTATCTAGATTTTAATTTCCCCGAAAATAGAAGACGTTAGCTAGAAGAAGATTTTACAAACGCTCCTCCCCAAAAAAGCATAGGGGTGAGAGTTTGTGTCGGATGCCGCCATTTCTGGACTTAGGAAGTCTAAATATTCGTAGGTAGGCTATTAGGATTAAAAAGATCTGTTTTAATATTTTTGGAAAAACAACCTTTGGGAGAGGGTGAAGGGGTTAAAATGGAAATAATAGTTTGCATAAAAATATGCTATCTTCGTCACAAAGGGCTGAACTCACGTATTCACAAGACCTGATCGACAGAGGCAAACGGGGCTAAGTTCCCCTTGGGCGGAGGGGTCAAAATGAGAATGATATGTATCAAAAAATTGTCATTTCTGAAGTTGTAAATATAGCAGATAGTAGTTAGGCTTCTGATTACCCAGAAAAATGGTAGACGTTAGCTAAGAAAGGATTTTACAAAATTCTTGCCCTATAGGGGTACAATGAGGGTAAACGTTTCTATAAAACTTCGTCATAAAAGTAAAAAAATTGGTATATAGACTATTGATTACGACTAAAATGACCTGTTTTAACACTTTTGTATTACATCCCTTGGGGGTTAAAAAGGGGGATAAAAATTTGTATATAATAATTGTCATTTTTGAAGTTCTAAATAGACAAGTTGATAATTAGGCTTCTAATTACCCAGAAAAATAGGAAAGTATTTTAGAAAACTCCTGCTCTTGACGGGTAGCATGGGGGATGTAAGTTTGTGTGAATGGAACTTCATCATTTCGGAGCTTAGAAGTATAAAAATTGGAATGATTTCGATTAAAAATGATCTGTTTTAAAAATTTTGAAATTAAAACCTTAGGAGGGGGTGGGGTTAAAATGTGAATGAAAGTTTGTATATAAATATGATATTTTCGTAACTGGGGGCTAATCTCACGTATTTACAAAGCCTGATCGACAAAGGCGACCGGGGCTTAGTTTTAATATACATCTCGGATGAAAGCGAAATACTGAAACACTTTTAATTTTTAATTGTTTATTTAAAACAGAGGTTCTCAAACTTATTTCGTCTAACGCCCACTTTGAAAATCAATTATTTTGTAGTGCCCCCATTTTTTTCACCTTAAAAATCCCAATAAGATATTAGTCTCGCCTGAAGTTTAATTAAACCTATATTCTAAACGAGACTTTTCTTACCAGACAGAGCAGTAATAATGCAACCTTACAATATTAGGAGTACTTTAATTCAAAATAAACAATATTCAACATTGAGCAATAATAGTACAACTTTACAATATTAAGAGTATCGGGTAGCGGGCGGAGTGGCGGAGAGCAAGCGAGACGATGCGTGCGAGCGGCGGAACGTCACGTCAGTCGCTGGTCGGTCGCGAGCGGCTGTGTATTTGGGATTTGTCCCTTCTACCTGCACTCCGCAAACACAGACCGCACGAACGTTGACGGACTATTGATAATACAGGATTGCACAAATGAATGTGTGAATTATATTTGAACCTTTTAATTTCAATATATTTGTTCTTTATTTTTACGATTAGGTTATAAAAATTATTAAAATATTTATAATAATAAAATAATAATAATATTTAAAATAAATATATATTTTATATATTAATATATATATAAATAATATTAATTATATATATAAATATTTTAATATATAATATTTAATATTAATAAATATTTTTTATATATATTTTATTTAATTAAATAAACATTTGCCCGCTATACACATTTTTTTTGATTTTTCCCGTTTTCACGGAATATTGCTCCGCTCACCTCCACTATATCGCGTCACATCACATCACATTACGCTCCCTGCACTTCGTCTTCTGTCACACACTACGCGGTGTAGCGCGTGTCGTGCAATGGAACAAATTTTATTTTATTGTATTTCGTTTGTTAATATTTTGTAATATGAATGCGGTTCTATACAAATTTTCACCCCCCCCCACGGTTCTTAGCTGACATCCACTATTTTTCTGGGTAATTAGAAGCAGAATTATTAACTCCCATATTACCAACTTTAAAAATAACGACTTTTTCAATAAAAATTTCATCCCCATTTCAACCCCACACGGGATGTAATTTTAAGAATTTTAAAACAGATTATTTTTGATCGTAATAAATAGCCAACATTCCAATAATTTTCATACTTCTAAGTCCAGTCCCTTTTACCCATTTAGGGCGGACTTTTCTTAAATCCTTTCTCAGCTCACGTCTTCTATTTTTCTGGGTATCAGAAGCCTAATTATCAACTACCATATTTACAACTTTAAAAATGTTTATTTTTTTATACAAACTTTAACCAAACTCCTTGCCCCCCCAAGGGACGTAATTACAAAAAGGTTAAAACAGATAATTTTTAATCGTAATTAATAGCCTATATAACAATTTTCGTACTTCTAAGTCCAGAAATAACAAAGTTCGAATTAAACTTTCCTACTTACTTAGCTGACGTCTTCTATTTTTCTGCGTAATTAGAAACATAATTACCAACTGCCACATTTACAACTTTAAAAATGACAATTTTTCTTTATAAACTTTTACCCCTCTCTAAATGTTAAAACAAATAATTTGTAATCGTAATTAATAACCTACATAACAATTTTTATACTTTTGAATCTAGAAATGACGAAATTCCACAAAACTTTTACCCTCCCCATTCTTTTAGGGGAGGGAAGTTTCCTAAAATCCTTTCCTAGCTAACGTGTCATATCTTTTTGGGTAATCAGAATTCTAATTACCAACTTTATTACCATTTTTACAACTTTAAACATGATAATGTTTCGGTACATATAACTTTCATCCCCATTTTAACCTTCTCAACAGATGTAATTTAAAAAATATTAAAAACATATTATTTCTAATCATAATCAAAAGCCAAAATACCAATTTTCATATTTCTAAGTCTAGAAATATTGAAGTTTAATACAAACTTTTACCCCTATTTTTCTTCTTTAGGGGTCAGTTTTCTAAAATTCTTTCCTAGCCTCTGTTCATCAGGGATAATGTAGAATTCTAATAATAAAATATTTTTTAAAACGGTCATGTTAGTATATAATATATTTAGTCAGATTTATTTCGTTAAATTAGATTAATATTAGCAAGCGCCATTTCTAATGACTAATTAACTAAAATAATCGTTTCTTATTCTTAATGTAATCGTATCTTATTTTTAAATTGATGTTTTCGACCTAATATTCTTTACTTTGTAACACATACGAGTTGTTGATTTTAAATTAATAAACCGAAGGTATTTATTTTTACGCCGCCACTGTATATTAACTACACACTTTTGTAAAATCGTGGCCTAGCGGATTCTGTATAATTTTTATTCGCGTCCTACAGATATCGTTTTAACTTGGCAAATAGTTTAATATTTTATAGAGGCAGCACCTCCTTGACGATGGTTGGACGATGCTATGATGCCAAAACAATCGTTTTTTCCACGTGTTTTACAGATTGTACAAAATGGCTAAAATGGCTATAGTGTGGAAAATACTTTGGCAAATGCAGATTTAAAAAAAAAATGTGCAATTTTAAAATCTAAATAATTTATCAAGCTGTGAGGCTCAGTGAACTGTAATATATGGGAAAAATAATAATATATAATAAAATATTTTATATTTATCATTTAAAGACTATGGACTTTGAAATATGGCAGCAAGGCGTCTGCGGCATATTACAAAGGAAGACACACAAATCTGGCCGGTGATACATCTAGTTGTATATATATTTTTGAAGCATCCGGAAGACCTAAGAATGGCGCCACAAATGAAAACTGTACAGATTTATTTACAGCTTTGGGTACTTTCGGGTCTTCAGTTATTGGACTATATACGGTTTTGGTTAATAAATTTAGTCGTGTAAGGAAGATAAAAAATGGAACCGTACACCCATGGATTTACCTTTTGATTGTAGTATTATGTTATGACTTACACGTGGTCATAGCGCACGTTATTTCTTTTTACACTAAATTACATATAATTCTTGTGTTTAGGTCTATTTATGTTATAAAAACAGAAGCTATGGCAAAGTTAATCAGACTGACAGAACAGGTGGAACCTGGGACGTTTCCTCCCAATATATTAAGAGGTGTTTATAAGGGTTTCGTTTTAGCAGGTAAATATGAGTATTTGTAAGTAATTAGGTTTTTATTAATAGTATACCGGGTGGTGCGTCGCGGAGCGGAACATCCCATTTAAATTTTCAGGGGTTTAATTATTGGCTCCCCTGTACATTTTACAGAAAAAATGTAAGATAAATTTTTAAAAAGACCAATCTGACAAACCCTCGTGCCAAGTTTTAAATAATTTTAAAAAGCGAATCTTAAATTATTTAATTAAATGTAATTGCAAAATTACCAAATTTTCGGTTCAGATAAAACCAAACAGACACCAGCCACCAGCAAACAATTTGTTATAAAGCTTTGTCAAATCTGACGTACAGCCGAATACAAAGAATGCTTTTTTTTTCGTTTCATCAATCTCACAACCATTACATTCAAAGTAAAAGACACGTTAACATAATTTTTTTATCAAACCTTTTATTTAATATAACAATTAAATTTAACTAATAACAATTATTACTATCGATCATTAAAAACATTATTTTATCATACTAGAACTTAATTAAACCAATAGCAGTATCTGAAATATTTTCAATTTATTTTCCCATTAAGCATATCTGGTCCATTTCAACCATTAAACGTATTGTCAGTAAATTTGAGTCCAAACCCATCGCAATCAATAATTGTAAATGTTTAACTCAAAAGATCAAAAATAGATCCGAAAAAGAAAGAACTGAACTCTTAATATTTACTAGGTGTAAAAAAATTAAATGAAATAAAATACAATAACTTTTTTGAATATAATAGAGAATTACATAAAAACATTAATTATTCAAATGTTCAAACAGTCCCCCATTAACAGCTAAACAATATCCCAACCGATAATAAAATTTATTTCTAACGTTGCTAAGTTGATATTGCGAAATTTTATTACATTCTAACGAAATAGCGTTTTGTAGCTGGTTTAGATTTTTAAATTTACACTTTTTAAGTGACCCCACAGAAATAAGTCATTCGGTGAAAGATCAGGTGACCTGGCTGGCCAAAGTATCCGGTACAGTGGACCAATAAAATTGCCGTTAAAAGCATTTTCCAGGTACTCTACAACCATACGGGCATTATTAGGCAACCATCCCTTTGGTACCAGATCATTTGATCTTCCTGAACAACTTCTTCCAAGGCGAGTCCAATTTGATTTTCAAATAAGTCCAAATAGGTTTCTGCTGTCAGGTTATAGTCGATAAAAAAGGGTCCAGTGATATGGTGTCCGATAATTCCCAAAAATACATTTGGTTTTTGGGGATATTGTGTCCGAGTATGAACAAAGCGATTTTCATTTTTTTGGCTCCAATACCGGCAATTCTGAACATTTGGTTTATTGTTGAGGATGAATGTACATTCATCGGTAAAACAAATATTTCTTAAAAAATTCCTATCGTTATTTGCTCTTTCCATTATTTCAAAACAAAATGCCATTCTTCGTTCTTCATCTCCTTCCTGCAGCTCTTGATGTTTTTCGAATTTATACGAATAATATTTGTGTTTTTTCAAAATACGCAATACCGTTGTATGATGTTTATTTACCTCTTGCCCAAGAACCCTCGTACTAACCATTTTGTTTTCCTCCACACTCAGTAAAATATTAGGATCTCTGAACCTCTTTTTTCGGCTCTATTTTCGACATCCTGAGTTGAACATTTACAATTATTTATTACGGTACCTTTGGGCTCGAACTTACTGACAATACGTTTAATAGTTGAAATGGACGGAATGGGCTTGGTGGGGAAATAAACTAAAACCATTTCAGATACTGCTCTAAAACTGTTTTCCGCATAATGCCACTTAATTATGGATACTTTTTCGTCGATTAAATAATTCATATTTTTTTCAAATTCCGACTGTCACTGATTTATTGACACTTTTCCTCATGTCAGGGACAATATTCATTTTACTGGTGTCTGTTTGGTTTTACCTGAACCAGTAATTTTGCAATTACATTTAATTGAATAATTCAAGATTCGCTTATTAAATTTTTTTGAAACTTGGCACGAGGGTTTGTTAGATTGGTCTCTTCAAAAAGTTATCTTACATTTTTTCTGTAAAATATATAGGGGAGCCAATAATTAACCCCCTTAAAATTTACGTGGGATTTCCTATGTTCCGCTCGACGACGCACCACTCGGTATATAATGAAATTGCTTTTACACGTCAAATTATGTAGCTTTTTTTATCATGGAACTTTTAAAAAAATACAATATTGCTTCCTTATTAGAAATGTCATAGTTTATAATATAATTGTCAGACAAACAGTTTTCTGTGAAACAGAAATATTAATTTTATTAGACAGCAACAAAATCACTGCCGAGCCTTTTATATTTTTGAATGAAAACATTTCGCTTTTGTAAGGATTATATATTTTGTCATTAAATGCGGATTTTAGATATAAATACATCTGCCTGTCACTTCCGGTTTGGCCGGAAGGGGCATGAATTTTAATATATTAAATAGAACACTCTGTATACTTTTTAAAATTGGAATTTTACAAGCCATTCTTGATAAAAAAAATCTTTATTATATTCTTTGCCTATCTATGTTGGGTTACGCAGTGACATAAAAAACAAGGCTCCATTTAAAAACAAAATAGATTTAGTTAAAATAATTTAAAAAATATAACTTATTTAAATTTAATGTTGGCATACAGCGTGCCATTAAAATTGTTTTAGTAACATTATTACACTCGCGTGTAGCGACACCCCCGCTGACGAGCTTCTTAACATTGTTGACACATTAAACATGCTTTTTTATGTAGGGACTCTGCTAAAAAATACATTTTAATGTAATAATTTAAGGTCTTTTTTAATACGTCCCCGCATTTTTACGTCTGAAATATAATTGGGGAAAATAAAAAGCCGCCTTGCTAGTAGAACTAACCTTAGAACTTAGGGCTTTTGAATTTGTCTAAATTATTTGTAGAAGTTATAAACAAAATTTTAACAACGTATTAGAAAAAACCCGGGGAATATATAATTACACTTTAAAAAAAACAAAATATCAAAAGTTATAAAAAATTTGTTAATACCTTTTATGTAGGGATAATTCAAAAGACCTAAGTTCTAGTCCCCAATTATATACAGGGTGGCCGTCCATATTTTGACCCATTTTGATCGCGAATAACTTTTGAACAAATAAAGATATCAAGATGCGGTTTTCGCAAATATACTTATATTTCTTTAAAGTTTATTCTCGTATCTTTACCATTTTTATGTGACATTCCATTAGCTCAAAAACAAAATGGCCGATTTTCCGATATAGGACAACTTTGTTATTTTAAATGGAACACCCTGTATATGTTTCAATATTTTTAAAATTTAATCTTTCCCCTTTAAAAAAATGTAACACAAGCTATGGTTATCTTAAAAAATAACGCATTTATTGACCTCCAAAGAATTGACTGTACCTATGTCGAATAGGAATATTATTTTAAAGGATTTTTGAAAAGTCGCCTGTGGAAACAAAGTTATCTCGTTTCCATAACAGCAACAAGCCTCATTGTCAGCCATTGTTGGTCATTTTTGACAAGTTATTTTAATTAGGAAGCGCAAAATGTTCTCGTTAAGCGAAAAAGGAAAATGTGTTATTATGTTTGCCGAAACCAAATCAGTAAAAGAAACCCAGCGAAGATTTAGAAACATGTTTAATAAAGCTCCACCCACAAAAAATTCAATTAAAATCTGGTACAGAAAATTCTGGAGTACAGGATCTTTAGCCCGTAAAAAGAAATTAGTAAACAATGAGAATTTGCTAAATAAAACGTTACAAATTCTGGAGATAACTCAGGAAGATCCAACATTGTCAACAAGAAAAATCTCAAGTTCAGTCCATATTCCTAAAACTACAGTACAAGAAATCATGAAAAAAGAACTTAAATTAAAGCCATACAAAATTCAAATGTTACAAGAAATAAAAAAACTGATTTTCCACAAAGGGTGGAATTTTGCCAGAGAATTCAAAATTTAGTAAGGAACAATATACATTTTTTGGATAGACTAATAATGTCAGACGAAGCCACATTTCACCTCAATGGAAAAGTAAATAAGCATAACTGCAGGTTTTGGGCAACAGAAAATCCTCGACAATATAACGAACACGTTAGAGATTCGCCAAAAGTCACAGTCTGGTGTGGTATGTCAAAGCAAAAAATTTATGGGCCATTTTTTTCATGAACCAACTGTAACCTCTTGGACTTACGTTGATATGCTGGAAATATTTTTATCCCCAATTGCAAGAAGAAAATCTATTGAATTTCGTCTATTTTCAACAAGATGGGGCTACACCACATTATGCTAACATTACCAAGGATTCACTGACCAACGTTTTTGGAAACCGGTGGATTGGAAGAGGAGGCCCTATTTCCTGGCCACCTCGTTCACCAGATTTGACTGTTCCAGATTTTTTTCTGTGGGGATATGTGAAAGAGAGGTGTTATAGTCCACTTCCCCAAAATTTAGAGCAATTAAATATTAATATCCGAAACATAATAGAAAATATTCCTGAAGAATTTTTAGTCAATAGTTTTAATAAGTTTTTTTCGAATTTAAATAAGTGCGTCGAAGTCGGCGGAAGGCATTTTCAACATTTACAGTAGTTTTTTAAAAAGTAATGTAACCTTATGTAACTATTATTTTGTGAATAACCTAAACCTTTGGCGATCCTTTTTTTTTTTTGTAACATATGAAGCAAATTTTAATTGTTAAATAATATTGTTGGTCGACATGCAGTCAATTTTTCGAAGGTCAATAAATACGTTGTTTTTTGAGATAACCATAGCTTGTGTTACATTTTTTAAAGGGGAAAGATTAAATTTTGAAAATATAGAAACATATACAGGGTGTTCCATTTAAAATAACATAGTTGTCCTATAATGGAAAATCGGCCATTTTGTTTTTGAGCTAATGGAATGTCACAATAAAATCGTGAAGGTACGAGAATAAACTTTAAAAAAATATAAGTGCATCTGCAAAAACCGCATCTTGATACCTTTATTTGTTCCAAAGTTATTCTCGATTAAAATGGGTCAATATATGGCCGGCCACCCTGTATCAGACGTAAAAATGCGGAGACGTATTAGAAAAGACCCATGATTTGCTTTTTTACATTAAATGCATTATTTAGAAAAAGCCAACCTTACAAATTACGCGCCGAGTCCCTGCATAATAAAGCGTTTCATGTGTCAACACTGTCAAGAAGCTCGTCAGCTGGGGTTTCGCTAGACTCAAGTCATTATTACGAAAGTTAGTTTTCGCAGCATTTCCTGTAAAGTACAAAGTAGTATTAGTATGATCTCAGCAAATAAACTCTCCAGAAAGAGTTACACTAAACATATAGGTTTTTATGGTATTTATTTGTTTGCCCATGTAGGTAACTGTGTGGTCGTTGAGGACATTTTCAATCGCCATTTTTTTTAAATCAACAAAAATAGGTATAGATAGATACAGATGTTATATCAGGAGGGGCTTGTAAAATTCAAATCTGGAAACATATACATGGTGTTCCATTTAAAATATCAAAATTCACGCCACTACCGGTTAAACCGAAAGTGATGGGCATCTGAGGACACAGGACATCATACTTAAATTTTAAAGGGATATGATTTTATTCAAGAAAATAAACTTCTTGATAGAGATTTTGTTTTTCCATAAGACAAAAAAAAATTGAAACGCGCGTATCTTGTAGCTTTTTTTATTATTTTTTTGACATTTCTAAAAAAGAAAATTAAACTTTTTAACAGGCCTATGTGATTTCCAGTACTGTTAACGATATTTTATGACATTTTGTAGAATTTTAAGATACGATTGGTGGCAACTCTGTAATACTTTCTTGGTAAAAAATATAAGGTGTCAACCGCAACGCTATTTGACGATAAAAAATATTTTTAAAATGTAGGTCCTTTAAATTTATTCTCATATATTAACGGAAATGTTTTACTTTCTCACATTAAGAAAATTATCTATATGTATATTCTTTAGAGAAAGTGAGGGCTTAACTACATTCCAAATTCTTTTTAGGTGTATGTCTAGTGGATCCACAAGAAAACAATACATATTACGAAACCATATTAACTCCTCTCAAAATGAGGTTTAAAAATCTATTAGGACAAGACAATCTTGCGCGAATATGTCAAGATGTTGTTATTGATCTCCTGGAAGCTTTTATCGGAATAGCAAAAGGTAAATAAAATTTATCAGTAAAGTACTTTAACCACAAAAACTATAATTGCCTTTTTAATTAACATAGTTGATATTTATTATTAGTTTTGTCAATTTAAACATCAGTCAATTAAGATCAGTTTTAATTTCCCTTTAGGTTCTCAGATGGCGTCAGTAGAAATTCTGTTCGACTTTATGGCGCCGATATTATCCGAACTGCCAGTATTTTTAACGCTTTACAAGGACTTCCAAGTTATTGTGCAGCTTATTTTAGAAGTTTTTGGACAGTGTGCTAAATATATGTTGTGTTATTTAAGGCCTTTAGACAGCAAAAAGTAAGTATATTTAACACACACATTTATTTGGAAAAACAAGACGTAATTATAGTTTGACATTAGGAATGGCCTCTTCTGGCATAACATTTTCTGTGGTGAAACGCGTTTACTTCCAATAGTCAATAACTCAAAAAAGGAGCATTACTAAGGTTAGCTTGTAAACTAAATAAAATAACTAGAAGTGTGTGTTACCAACACAAAGCTTGACATACCGCCAAAGGTGGTGGTTGGTCGGTAATCGGGAAGGGAGGTTTTTGGTCTGTATATTTCCGGACAATATATGTCTTTTGTGTATCAGTGCATTGCAGTTGTATACAGGGATGCGCAAAAGTCCGGAATAAAATTAATATCTTTTTAACAAGTAACTTAGGAAAAAAACGCTGAAACACGTCAATTGATTTTAAATTGTACGCATTTTTTGGCGATAAAATGAAATATTTTTTTCAACCCCTTAGCTGCAACCCTCCCCAAATTTTAAGAACAGACCAACCTGGGCAGGCAGCACAACAAATTTTATTGATTATGTGTAAAACTGATAACGTAATCTAGCATCAACATTCTTTGGAATTTATTTTTTCAGAAAAAAATTACACATAAAATTAGTTATTATCCCAAGCAATTGTTAAGCAGTGTACTTCAAAAAGAGAAAAAGGTTGTTAAATTGTGGCATTTCTGGGTAAAATTGAAATCTGTTTAGTTTAATTGTGTACCTTCAAAGTGTTCTTTTTTAATTTGCCAAACAAAAATGGTATTGTCAGAGAGGCAGCGTATCGAAGTCTTGATATTGTTGGGATGTGGGGATAGAATGCGGAGTCAAAGTGAAGTGTGTACTTTATTTAATGCAACATATCCGGAAAATCACATTTCCCAGGCTACTGTGAGTAAGATCTTACACAAATTTGAAGAACATGGTACAGTGAAGGACTTGCCCAGAAGTGGCCGGCCACATGTTTTAGACGAAGATCAAAAATTGGACATTGCCGTATCTCTGCAGGAAGATCCACATTTGTCAACGGTTTCATTAGCCCAAAACAATCCTGCGTCTAGACGTACGATTGGGAGGTTTTTAAAAACAGAAAAATACCACCCATATAAGGTATATCTTGTCCAAGAGCTCTTGGAAGATGACTATGACAGGCGTTTGCAATTTTGTGAGGAAATAATGAGGCGATGTGACGAGAATAATGGGTTTCCACTGAACATACTCTTTTCGGACAAAGCTACTTTTTATTTAAATGGAGTAGTTGACAGGCACAATTATCGATTCTGGAGTCAGGAAAACCCACACTGGATATGCGAAGCTCATACGCAGCGTCCTCAGAAAGTAAATGTATGGGCAGGCATCATCAACAACAGAATATTAGGGCCATACTTTTTTGAGGGAAACCTTACAGCTGCACGCTACTTAGACTTTTTACGCTTTGAATTAGTGCCTGCTTTAGCTGTTATGTTTCCCAATGAAGCAGATCCAGATATCCCCACTGAAACACTTTGGTTCCAACAGGACGGCGCTCTCCCACATTTTGGTAGTAACGTCAGAGAATATCTCGAAGAAATATTTGCAGGACGCTGGATTGGACGACGTGGTACAATTGAATGGCCGCCACGATCCCCAGACTTAACGCCATTAGATTATTTTTTTTGGGGATATCTGAAAGACAATGTTTATTAAAATAGGCCGGCTAATATTGAAGATCTAAAAAACAGAATTAGAGTGGAATCACATAACATACCGGCTGAGGCCATTCGGAATTCCGTAGACGGGTTTTACCATCGCCTAGGAGCCTGCCAAGTAGAGGGCATTTTCAGCATCTGTTACGTTAATTCACCCGTAGATAGCACTAAGTAGGTATTTTTAACTTTTTTGTTTTTAAAAGAGTTTTTTTCTCATTTCCTGGTAACCACATAAGTTTAAAAAAAAGAAAGGGTATGGTCAGATTCCATTTTTTACGAGCTTTTCAATGAGGCCATACACGACATAGGTTTGCATTTGAAAAAAAAAAGTTGGGGAGGGTTGCAGCTTAGGGGTTGAAAAAAAGTATTTCATTTTATTGCCAAAAAATGCGTACAATTTAAAATCAATTAACGTGTTTTAGCGTTTTTTTCCTAAGTTACTGGTTAAAAAGATATTAATTTTATTCCGGACTTTTGCGCATCCCTGTATTATGTGAGGTTGTTCCTTCCTCCTTTCCGCAAAAACTACATGTTGTATATTCCCATTTTGCAAGGGTCCTTTAATAACAGTGGCCTGTCATAAGTCCTACTACTTGTCTTATCTGAGTGCACCCCACCTCTGCTGTAGTTTTTTAGGGTATTTGGGTTTTTTGGGATCATCTATCTCTTGTTTTTGTCGCCTGATCAGTTAGTTCAAGGAGTGGCTTAGTTTATCTACTTTTGTATTGCCTTCTCTTCCTGTGTGTCCAGAAACCCAGAGAAGTTCTATGCTGTTGTTCCTGAGGGCAAGTTCTGCAGTGTGCAGGCACTTCATCGTGATCTTGGATATAAAACGGTAGGAATTTCAGGCCTTTAGGGCAAACTCACTGTCTAAGAGAGTGCACATGTTTTGATATCTCCTCACTTCTAGCATTCCCTTCTCACACTTTCTTGAACACATGCTTAAAGTTGGAATTATACCCACTTGTAGTTACGTCATCCAGGTGAGAAAAAACATATGGCGTAAATAGATATTTTTGTCCATCAATAATAGGTTAGAAAATTTACTATTGCGTTCAGAACTTAATAGTCTGTTGTTTTTTTATACGTTTAGAAATTAACAAATGGTGATATAGCAGTATATTATAATTTTTACATTCGTCCATACACTTTTAATCTCAACAAATAAAAATAATCTTGTAGTATTTATTTATTAACAAACTTAATAACGATTTATAATTATTAGGATAAATCATAAACAAACGCAGCTGATCATTTTAAATATATTGTTTTTTCAACTAGAAGAGAAACAAGTTTAAAACGGAATCACACTTCAAATTGGGAATGTAATACAACGAGCAGTAGATGGTATAAATTATTTTAACTTAGAGGGAAAAATTTAAATACTGACAATTCAAATTTGTTTATAAAAAATTCAAAATATTTAATTTATTTCCTGAATTTTTGTCTTATTGTTGCCAATGTTACATACTGTTTTCTGGCGTACATAGAATACATTGTGTTCAGAATTATATTTTTTAAATATGTGTAATTTTGCCTTTTGCTTTCTTTTGCTTGAATGCATACTGGAATCCAAGCCGGGTCTGATTTTATCCCATTCTTCTTTATATTTTCGATCGTTGTTGGGCTCAATTTTGTTGCATCTGCGGCTCGCTGTATTACATTCTCAATTTAAAGTGCGACTCCGTTTTGGATTTGTTTCTTTTCCAGTTAAAAAATAGCCAAGATATTTAAAATTATTAGTTGGGATTGTTATTATACCTATTATATCTTTTTCTCGGCATTTTTAAAACTTTTTGAAATAACTTTTGACAACCAGTTGACACACCAATGTGTTTGATTGACAGTGACGGATACTTCACAAAATGAAAATTATAAAAAATGAATAATCACACAATTTTTTTCCAAAAATTTGTTGGCACCGCTGTATGGAATACACTAAACAAAGATAAACAAAAATGACGTCATTACAAATGGGTATTATTCCGACTTTAGTTATCATATATTTTCACCTGATATACTGTAGGTTGCTTGCCCAATAAAAAGCTGTAAGTCGCTCTGGGCCTTGTCCCAAATTCACCAGTACCCGCTCCATCCTCTGTCTTTGAACCGTCGGTGTACTAAACCAGGTGATGATTATAACGAAAAACCAAGGCATTATTCTTGGTTTATGCCCTCAGGTTTTGTTAAAGATACTCCTGCATCTTATGAGATAATTTTTTGCTTTGGTCAGATTCTTTGTTATCTGTTCGTTCCATGTTAATTTAGTGTCCACTATTAGACCTAGGTTATTTCACTTCATAGATGTTTAGATCCTGGAAATTCCCTATATTTCTTCTATATGTAAATGACAGTATTGCGGATTTCTCAACGTTGACTTTAGGAATAATACCTTGGCACCAGCGCTGTACGATATAGTGAAGTGTTTACTTTGTACGAGTATTACCACAACTCATTTACCACTAGGTTCCATAGAAGAGAAGTAATAAATTCATATAAAAAATAAAAAATGCTAGAAAATAACAGTCACATAAGGTGGTAAAAAAACTGATTTCTAGACATAAAAATAATACACTAGTAAACATTTTTACATTTAGGAAGTCCAGTAAATCAAGGGACAAAGCTGTAAATAATTCTGTACAGTTTTCCCTTGGGGCGCAATTTTTAGGTCTTCGGGGATGCTTTCGAGCAAAAAAAAGTATATCAACAATAACAGATGGGAAAGGGCTAAAAATGGTCCCCCAAGGCCCGAAAAATGTGTTTCCCGCTAATATCTGCCAAAATATGCGAATTGGAGAATTTTTGTTTAGACAAAAAATAAAGATCGCCTTGTAATCTACAAAACTGGTTCTCTGGTCCCCTCATTTCAGCTGCCGCTCTGCCTCTAGAATGACGCTATCTTTATCGATTCACTTATAAGCGGGCGGACGAATTGTTCCATTACTCAAGCAATATTGTACATTTTTAGTCATTCAAAGTTCATCGGAATGGGAAAACCCGTACCTATCATTGCATAGAGTTTGGGTCCATTCTGATTTTTCTAAAATATTTTAAAAAAGCGGTCAAAGTTTTTTTTACAATATTTTGAGAGTATCTCATTAATTTATTGATATTTTTTGAACAACACGGTTTGGTATTATCATTTCTTTTTTATAATGAGACCTTAGCAAGTGTTCAATGATCCCAGAAACCTTCTTTGACCATCTTTCTTGCGTTTTGATAAAAAAATGTTTTGCCCATCTGCATTTTTTAGCCGTTTCCGGAGTTCTACCACATCTAACCAGTGTGGAATGTTATGGATTTTTTGGCGGCCGTTTTTGCGAAAAATACTTGTGTTGCAAAAAAAATGGTAGGGACCATTTTTGTAGATTTCAAGGTGATCTTAATTTTTTGTCTGAACAAAAATTCTCTAATTTGCATATTTTGGTAGATATTCGCGGAAAACTCATTTTTGGGACTTTGGGGGCCATTTTTAGCGGGTTCCCACGTCGGAATCGTGATAAACTTTTTCTTGCTCGAAGCGTTCGCGAAGACCTAAAAATTGCGCCACAAATGAAAACTGTACAGATTTATTTACAGCTTTGGATACTTTTAGGTCTTCAGTTACTGGACTATAGGGGCGATATCATCTTACAAAAATATTTTCTCTTTAGGTTATATGAAAGTTCTTTAGCCACTGTACAAGCTTATGCCAAATGCAATGCTAATCGATTATCAACTGAAACATTTGCGGAAGAAAGCAGCTGTCAAGACTTGGCATTAGTATTAGACTTATTAACTTTTATTTTATCTAAAGACTGTATCGACCTATGTGCTGTGACTAATCAAGAAGAAATAACTGTAAGTTTTGAAACTAAAACTATTTCCGTATAATTAGGTTTTATTTTCTATGTTTTTTCTAGGTAACAGCCTCAGATGTATCTCTATTTGGCCTTAACTTTATAATGCCCTTAATGACCCTAGAGTTACTTAAGTTTCCTAATCTTTGTGCGCAATACTATAGACTCTTGGTGTTAATAAACGACATATATCCCGAAAAGATTGCTGGACTTCCCCAGGATATGCTGGGCAATCTTTTAAAGAGTATAGAACTTGGACTTACCAATTTCGGGACTGATATTGTACAGGCCTGTTTAGATTTTCTACAAGGTAAGTTTACTTAGGGTGTAGCAAAATTTCGTTCACATTTATATGGATTTTTAGGCATGTCCTCTTACCTCTTTCGACATCAAACTTTGGACACGCCTTTTGCTCTTGCCCTTAAGCCGTTCCTAAAGTTACTGATAGACTTAACTCTTTCACATCAAATAAACTCGGATATGATCAGCTCAGCCTCTACAACTATTTATACTCTTGTTTGTTGTTATCAAGAAGAGTATCAATTGCTGGTGCAGAGTCTGATACAGATGCAAACAGATCCGATGAACGCCGAAAGGTAAATTGTTATTAGTATTTTAACATCGTGAGTTTGGTTGAAATTTTTGTTCACAGTTCAACTGTTAACATGATTTTTAATTTACTGTTAATACATAAATTCACCTTGGTGGTAAGTGGAAAGTGTACGATCAAAATGAGAGACATACTTTATTTATATTAAGTAATAGTTACTACATTTGATCATTAAAATTAAAGAAAAGTAAGATAGGTAAAGGAGGGGATTCAATAATTATCTGTATTACTTATAAGCCTGTATGAGGAATGTTAAGTTGTTAAAAATGGTTGTTTCTACAGAAAATCGTCAAAGTAATCCATTTTACGGTCTTTTACTTAAGAATGTTTTTCAGTTCCGACTCCGTCATTTTAATTTTTGGGTGATATTTTGGGTATAGCTTGTTTTTTTTTTCAAAATATGAGCAAATAGAACTTTTCTTATCTCAAGTACTTACCCTTCTAAATCAGACGAAAAAATTGTGATAAATAAATAAAGCCCACAAACAAAAAATGGCAATCATTTTCAAATAAATGGATTTTTTGTCTATTGCCTTTATTAACTTGACTGCAGTCTTAAACTTTGCTTGTGGCTTTCTAGTTTATTTTCTAATCGCCGTATACAAGTTATTGTGGATGGTTACTCTTTCATCAAGTAAATGTTGGGGTCCTCAAGGTCTCAATACTAACACAAACTCAATTTCTTCTTCACATCAATGATCTCTCTTTCACAGTCAATCCTATTCATAGTTTTGTTAAAGATAGTACCCTTCACTATAATATTCAGTTTCTTACGGGGGGGCTTCTAGTCTAAAAGCCCAAATTTCAAACGTTTTTTGACAATCGATAAAAGAAACAATATTTTGGCTAGCCATTTTTTTATCATTCTTTATTTATATTTTAAGATTTTAAAAAACATATTTCACAAAGTTACACACTGTTGAAGTAAAGAGGTAAAAAAGAGCGTGTTCATCTTGTCACGATTCCGTCTCTTCTGGTCATCTGAATAATAAAAAACTGGTAGATTTTTTATCAGTTCAAATGTCATTATGGCAAAAACCAGGAAAAAAAATCTCGTAAAGTGGCGGTTTCTCAAAAAAAAAGTAGGTTCAGTTATTTTTTAACTTTTCAGAATTTTTAAAAATAGTAAAAATTGAAAATTTATATTTCTGTCATATAGGGATAAATAAAAAAAATCATGCTAACTTTTAAGAAAATTGGTCAATTAGAACTTGAGATTTTATGGCCAACGTTTCAAAAAAAGTAGTTTCGAGAAAAAAGCGTTTAAAGTTTTAGGTAAGTTTCAAGTAGTCTAACAGATAGAACAGTACATATTACTTACATTTCTTTAATCAGCGATTCCGCCTGCACATATCGGGTCTTCTTTTACCTCCAATTGAATATTTAATGAATTTTTCTGCGAAAGACGAGCACTTCTTCCTT
>JAHBCN010011297.1:0-29347 GCA_019359885.1 Listronotus oregonensis | reverse complement strand
TTTTTTATAAAAGGCCTTTAAAAGCTTTAGATTTCTAGTATATGTGAATATGTGGACTTAAACAATTTGGTAAATTGTTCCAAACGAAATAGAATTACAAAATAATTGTGTGAAAACTATTGAACGGATTTTAACGAAATTTGGCATGATGTTTTACAATACATGAAGTTTCTTCTGGTCGAATATGGAAAAGCTCAGGAAAATAAAAAGGAGTCAAAAAAATATGCAAAAAACTACGTTTTTTGGCTTTTGTTTTTTATATTGCTATTTTGCATCAAGATTAATGCATTTTGAGTTTTTCAATCTTACTTGATAGGAAATTCATTTACGAAAATTTTCTCTTTCCGCAATTTTTTTCAACCACCAATACTATAATTACTTGATATAAGCGACTGGAGCAGCAAAAATGTTTTATTTTTAAATTTTTTAAAACTTTTTGTTTAACAAATGTTTTGGACCTTTTTAAAAAGAAACATATCTTGATTCTAGTTAGTTCTGGTTAGTTTACTTTATCAAACCTGGCTAAATCTTGAAAACATAACTTATGTAATTTTTTTAATAAAATACTATTAAAGGCACATACAAAAAATATAAAAATATATAAAGGAGATATTAAAAAACTGACTGAGAAAAGTAATAAAATATTACTTCAGGTCAAACTGGAAGTAATATGTTATACAAAATTTTAAATATTTATCACAAAAGGTAAAGAAAAATGGCGTTGTACTCAAGGATTAGTAAGTCACTTGGTGTTCTTTTTACTATGTGGAGTTACTTTAGACAAACTTTGTTGTGATCCAGAAAACTTTAATTTGGGAATATGGATTTAAATGGATTAAAAAAGCTTAAAATTGTAAAGAAAAAAAGTTAAGCGTACCAAACATAGATGCTACAGAAATCAAATGATGTCTCCTGTCAACTTTAAAGCTGGTGGTCGTATTCGTATTTACATTAGGGTGCCATAAACCTGCTGCCTTGATGATGGTTCTTAAGTATTTGGCTTTTGCTCTTAATTCAATTTCCATCATTCTAACTGAGCCCCATTCGGCCAAGCTTCTAAAACCTAGGATTGGAAAAATGTTCGTCATTAAAACGTCATCATGGACTTTTTTTAAATGCATCATTAAGTAGTGGTGTTTTAGTTTAAATGTCTCCATTAAGGCTTGTTTAAAGTTTAAAAGGTTGTTTGCGTAAAATTTTTGCAATTTTCGTATTTTTTTTATAAAACAATTAACACCCGTCTGATGATTAACTCTGAAATAATACACATATTTTATATGCGTTGCCAATGCTGCTAATGTAAGTTTAATCTCTAATTTTATATAATCTTATTAAAAATAATTACTATATGTCTAAACAATTCAAAAACTATTTAATTTTTTATCCTTTTTGTTACATTATTGAAAGGACTGATTAGCCTTTATAATATATAAAAATGTGTATTATTCTAAAATTATAAACAAATATCTACATTCTGGAAAAAATCCAAATAATCTGTTATTCATGTTCTGTGTCAGTGCTGCCAGAATTTAAGGGCCGTAAGTTCAAAAACCTGCGATCTGCTCAAGATGTCCCACACATGTTCGATCAAAAGATGAGGCAATTTTGGGGTCATGTTAATCAGTTAATTTAATGTTAACACAAAAAGTTACCCTGGAAACATGTGATCTGGCTTTGTCTAATTGAGAATTGAGAGGTATTTCGATCGTTTTAAGACATGAAAAGACATGTGGTTCCGTTACTTCCTGGATGCACCGAAGGGGCGTCTTGTTACCTTTAATAAAGATTAAACGTGTTCTGCTATCATATCCGATGACATACCATATCATTACAGCCACGGTGTGATGAACATATCCCTTCATATTACTAAAGATTATCTGGTTCAATTTCTGATCGTACGGAAGTCTGCAATACGTCTATTCGGCGATACACTATTACTACTACTACTGCTACTACACCTACGACTACTACTACCCTTTGGGGGATCTATGGAACCAAAGGTCAGTCGGCGATCTTGACGCTTTGTTGTTCCCCTACGACGTGCGATGCTCGTAGCTGTGTCGTTCTCCTTGGATTCATGCCATCTTAAAATGGTACAAGTTACACTCGAGGCATATTGTTTGTTAAAGCAAGTAAAATATCAGTCGGACTGATCCAAAAAGGGTCTTAAAAACCGGCTGGTTTATCTTTTTTGTAACTAAGTAAAAAATATATGTACTACTTACCTTCTGAAGCTATTTGACCTTCTCCCCAGAAACTAAAATTTTTTTCGTGTGATGCTCCTATTACATCAGAAAAATGAGTCAACCAAAGAGAAAACGGGTAATCCTTTGGATGGGTTGCTTTGGACCAGATTCCCTCAAAAACCATCTAAACAGAAGCAATTGTATAATAAAAAAACACTCTTGGAATAGGTGTACACATACAACACATTATAAACAAAAAGCAAATAGGTTTATTATTTACATTTTCAATTTTTTTATTTTCCTTTGTTTTTTGTAGTAGGTGTCTATGTCTATCAGAGGGGGAAAATATCCAGCCGTAGTTATTTTTTGATATTTGCTCTATTTTTTCCAACCGAAAATAAACACTTTTTTACTAATACACTATAATAAGGAAAAGTTTTAAAATTACAGGGTGTTTCTAATTAAGTCTGCACTATTGCTAACTCTGTTATAATCCTATCTGCAATGTTGTTGAAATTAGCAAGCTAGTAGCAATTTGTTCTCTAAGTAATATGCTGAAAACAGAAAAAAAGCATGAAAGGAAAAAATACATATATATGTTGTTTTAGTAAAGTCGGGCACAGCGGTGTATTTAAAATTATTAAATTCGGGCAAAACTGGAATAAAATGAAAATTAGGTGGTTTGATTTGTATAATTTAAATATTTTTAAAATGTTTTACCTATTTTTTGAATTTTTAGTACAAATTTATTTGTTTTATTGGTTTTATGGTTATAAACATTAATAGTTCTCAGACCTACAGTATACTTAGCTTCTTCGCAGGCACAGCAGTCATTTTCTTCAAATTTAATATCTTTTTCAGTTTGTTCACAGAAAGTTTTGCTAAGACGCCCGTCGTCTGCATACCAATGTTCGGCATCTTCTAAAACCATTGCCCTTAAACAAAATTAGGTTTAGTTAATTTTAATCACTAAAATAAAAGTTTATAGCTCAGATAAAGCACAACATGCCTTATGGACGTATCTGGTAAGATATACTAGAGTCTAATAAAAAAAAACTGGAGGAGAAACTAGGAAGTGGAAATGGGCTGGCACCAAATTAGTATGGTTTACAACATATATATATATATATTATATTATATATATATATATATATATATATATATATATATATATATATATATATATATATATATATATATATATCAAACAGTAAAAAGTTTTACAAACACTCATAAGAAAATGGTGTGCTCTGGTCCTGCATGATGTGCGGAACTCTTTCAATACGGCAACTTTGGAAATAATCAGTTAATCAGACAAATGGAAAAGCTAAATGCATTTAGTAATATTATAAACACGATTAAGAATTATTTTAAAGAAACAAAAATAACGACAATTGAAAAAACCTACTTCATTCCCACAGCAGGCATGCCGCAGGTATCGGTACTAGAACTTACTCTAATGTTTTCTCTGTCCCAGTATTACGAGTTGAGCAGGACGAAAAAGTGGTCACAATATGATTGGTACACGACCTACCACCAGTGGTTACGATGAATAGTAAAGACACGAGGCTCTCTGGGTATTAATAAGTGAGTGGAAGACAGTGGTCTGAAAGAGAAAGAAAAAAAAAACTCAGCCGGCAATCTTGTCAGTTAGGAGAGACAGACACTGGTTCCAATTTTGTATAAAAAAATAGCGTGACACCCAATACATATCTTAATTATCTAGGGATATTAATAGACAGAAACTTGTAATTTTTATAGCTAACACCTATAGAACGACCTACAGTGGCTCTGCAATTATAACAGGAATAATACCGATAGACATGATTGTAAAATAACATTTACAGGATGTGAAAAACGAAAGCTAGAGAGGAAGCCCGGAACAGAATCTTTAATTCAAATTAGAATGGTTTAGTTACATAGGGGCCATCCATAAAGTAATCACACGAATTTCATGATTTTTTGATGCCATATTAAAAAGAGATAGGTGGGGAAGACTTAACTAACTACAGAAAATATGTTAAATGATATGTAAAGGAACAACGAGAACTAGAGAAACGGATAAAACTTTATTTTATTGGTCATAAAAGAAAAAGATACGGAGAAAAGACAAAGAAACTGAAAACAGCCACAATAGCATTAGATGCTCCGAAGTAAACCGAAAACTGTGATCCCAGAGAACTACACACAAGCATAAAAAAGGTTTTTAGTGGGTAGGGGCTGGCTAAGAGCCACAGAGTCACGCATTGCCATGGACTATGAAGCGCGTGGTACTACCAAGAGCATTTTCATCCTCGAAAAAAAAGTTTTAAAAAGCACATTTTCTTGCAAATACCAAATATTTAATGTTGCTCAAGATAATTGAGAGATATTTCGTTTCTAATCAATAACCATAGGTAAAGACCCCCTTTCCCATCAAATACCTTTTACTGGTCAGGACTCGCAGGAGATATGGGAAACTTTTTATTTTTTGTTTCTCGAAAAAAAAATATTACCTGTTGTAAAAACTCTTTATAGACGTTTGTTTCTGAAAAAACATCAAAATTTTGATAGGTTCTCAAGAAGCATATAAATTTATTTAGATTACTAAAAAAAAAACAAACGTAAAATTATGATTTTTGGATCAATTAGGCAAAAATTGAAAATTGCTTTTTAGAAATTAAACTGTTATTTCATGTATTTCTATTGCAATATTTAAAAATTAAGTAAAACCAGGTACTTAGAATTTTGGGAATTAGGAAAGAGTTGTTGAAAGTTTAAAAATTTATTTTAGGATTAATCTGGACACAAAACGAAAATATTTAAAAAGTTATGCCATTGCTTACCTGGAAAATAATGAAATGTTAATGTTTTAGTTTTGTGTACAGATTGATCCGAAAATGGGTTTTTAAACTTTTATCGACTCTTTTCTAATTATTATAATTCTTATTAACAAGTTTTTTTACTGTAATAGAAAAACATGAATATATCTTTCTATTATCTAAAAAAAACTTTCGAATGTTTGCCTTTATTGATCCAAAAAAATCATAATTTTACGTTTGTTTTTTTTGTAAGTAACCTAGATAAATTTAAATGCTTTATAAATAACAGAATTTTGATGTTTTTCAGGAAACTTTCTCTGATCTAATTGTTATACGCGGTAGTTTCGAAAATTAAGATTTATTTTTAATTTTTGAATAAAAGGTTCCGCTTTTAAATTATGATAAAAAAAACCTTTTTATTCTAAACAAGTGTTCCAAATAGATTGTTTTTAAGTTCCAAAAAAGGTACTTTTTTTATATCCTACATTTGGTAATTTGCACCTATCCTCTATACGCTAAGGTTTTTTTCAAACTCTGATCAATGTTTTGTGAATTAAGGAAGATGCAGAGATTTTTATCAAGATATTTCTTTGTGAAATAAAAAATAAAGTTTTGCATATGGATTGGTAACTGTATAAACAACTAACATAAAAATTGAGCCAAGTTTTTTTATTTTATGTCGGTCAAATCTATATGATTCGGTAACCCAGTTGGTAAACGACCCTGTAAATGAAGTGCTCTTATATAAAAAAAATAGGATATTTAATAGTTACCTGAATGTTACACAGCCCGAACCAGGAGGAGGTGCTGCCCACATAAAGAATACCTCTGTTTTTGGTGCAGTACTTCTTTCAGAAATCGTGTTAACACATTCTTCATTAAAAGTTGTCGAGTTGTCCCCGTAAAGTTGAAAACTTCCAACGTTTTGCGGAGAAATATTTTCTGGTTCAGTCGCAGATTCCACATTAATTATAAATCGTTGAAAGCTCTGTATTTTCTGTAATGATGTTGATCCCATAAGGTACACTAGAATAGTTTATTTAGGCCAAAATTGTGGTACACTTAATCGGTTTTAATTAAAATAAAACTACTTTTCAATGTTTTCCTTTCCGTATGCATAATGCCAAATATAATAGCGTATATTATTGTAACAAATAAAAGTATTGTATTTGAACATTTTGCTTCTGAAAGGTATTTTATTTTAAAAAATAAGTTAGTACTTTTTATACGTTTGCAATGCTTATTTGTTTTAATTCATTATAATAGTATAGTTTATAAAAATTTTTCAACTGTTATCTTTCTAATTTTAAAATAGAATCTCTAATAACTTTTTTAAAAAAGCAAGTCGCAAAATTCAGTGTCGATAAATATTTATTGTATACCGGGTGTTTTATTGTAGTTGGACCATAAATCATAAATCAAAAAGTAATAGCTTTGGTAATAGTAAGCTTTCCAAAAAATCTTAAATTGTTTTTAAGTTTTTAGTTTGTCCCCCTATGGGTTTAATACCTATGCTTTGAATTTTAAAAAAATGTTAGAAATTAAAAACGGTTTAATGTGTGTTACCAATTAGCATTTACAAAAAGTTTGATAAATGGTGCAATCATTTTACTGTAAATTAAATTATTCTAATTTTGCTTCTCACTTATTCCCAATATTTTTTTCATGCTCTTATTCATAAATAGTTTAGACAACTTTATAAAAGATGTCCCGAAATTAACTTAATATTTCCAGAATGTTATCTCTAAAGTAGAAAACAGAACAAAAAGATTCCATATATAACACCTAAAAATGATTTTTAGGTGGTACAAAGCCCCCCAAAAGTAAAATTCTGAAGGCCTAATCTTTAAGACTGTTTAATATATAGGAATTCGTAATATGTTCCAAGGGACGTTGGGTCGCAATGTCAAAATTTGTTGATTTTGGTTTCTATTTTTTTTTTAGAGGTGTCGCACATTGGGTGGAGCCATTACACATATTTTTAATTTTTTTTAAATTTGTGAATACACAGTGTTTCGTTCCAACAATTAAAAATTTAATTTGAAAGTTTTAGTTTTTAACTGTCAAGACTTTTAAAGGCACGGTTTCTTATTCTAAATATTTCTATTAGAACATATATAGAGTATAGATATCAGAAGTCAGTACTGTTTTTTAATTTATTTATGAGATCGTTGGAGAAGCATCTCTTAAACAGCAAGAAGAATGTTTTTGTCTTGTACTGCTAAAGCTGGCTGAATTTTAATCAAGGGTAAATTTTGTTTCCGGTGACTCGGCTTCAATTTGGCAAACAATTAGTAGTCGCTGGGAGCCCATTCCGTAGTTTTTTACTGCAGCCTTTACAGCTGTATATACTGGCGCTTTGTCGTGCAGCAGTCACTTTCTCCTTATTATCTCTATAATAGGGTATTTCAGACGATGTTATAGAACTGGGTAGGTCTCTGCGTTTAAAATATTTTTTATTTCTTTAGAGCTAATTAGTAAAATTGCTCGCGAATTCAAGGTAATGGTAGCCATAATTTTTTGTTGACCGACTCTCTCTTAGTCAAAGGGCCATAATACATCTTCAGTTACAACTTAGTCTTAAAATTGTCTTGGGTTCAGACTAGCAGAAACCTTCTTCAGCATTTAAAAATTCTAACTTTGCTGCGATTTCCTTATTTTTCAAAAATCTGTCAGCAAGTATTTCAACCTTAATATACGAGTCTAATTTCTTTTGAAATAATGGCTTTCGGAGACACTACCCAGATATTAATGGAAGTAGTTCAAAGTTGGTGTAATTGGTATAAAGTCCGTGGTATAACCACAGCGGTGTCTAAAAATTGCCGTGAATGCAATATCTGCATATTTCGGTACTTGGACACGATAATTATCGCAACAAAAAGTTGTTATGCCGAAAACTTCTGAGATCGACTATGTTTTTAGTGATATTTAGTCCAGTAACTAAAGACCTGAAAGTATCCAAAGCTGTAAATAAATCTGTACAGTTTTCGTTTGTGGCGCAATTCTTAAGTCTTCGCAGATGCTTTCGGGCGAGAAAAAGTTTATCACGATTCCGAAGTGGGAACCCGCTGAATATGGCCCCCCAAAGTCCCAAAAATGAGTTTCCCGCGAATATCTGCCAAAATATGCGAATTAGTGAATTTTTGTTCAGACAAAAAATGAAGATCACCTCGAAATCTACAAAAATGGTCCATACCATTTTTTCGCAACACCAATATTTTTCGCAAAAACGGCCGTCGAAAAATCCATAACATACAGATTTTCTAGAACTTCGGAAACGGCTAAAAAAGCAGATGGGCAAAACAATTTTTTATCAAAACGCAAGATGTTGGAGGAAATTATTTGGTATCATTGAACACTTGCTAAGGTCTCATTATAAAAAAAAAATGTTAGAAACAAACCATTTGTTCAAAAAAACTCAATAAATTAATGAGATACTCTCAAAATATTGTGAAAAAAAACATTGACCGCTTTTTTTAATATTCTAGTAAAATCAGAATGGATCCAAAGTCATATGCAATGATAGGTACGGGTTTTCCCATTTCGATGAACTTTGAATAATTAAAAAATGTACATTATGGTAATGGAACAATTCATCCGCCCGCTTATAAGTGAATCCATGAAGATAGCGCCATTCTAGCGGTAGAGCGGCAGCTGAAATGAGGGGACTTTTGGGTCCCGTTATCTCGAAAACTATCAATTTTTCGAAAAAAAATTATAAGGAGCATTTTTGTAGATTACAAGGCGATCTTCATTTTTCGTCTAAACAAAAATTATGTAATTCGCATATTTTGGCAGATATTAGGTGCTATTTTCAGTCCTTTTCCACCTGTTAATGTTGATAAACTTTTTTTTTTTGTTCGAAAGCATCGCCAAAGACCTAAGAATTGCGCCACAAGGAAAAACTGTACAGATTTATTTACAGCTTTGTCCCTTTATGTACTGGACTAAATTGTGATAATTAATTCAAAAAAAAAATATTTTATATTTGAGCCCCTCTCGTTTTTAAATTTATGTTTCTGTTCTATCAAACTAATAAGATGGAGAAATTTTCATTTAAAATAAATACTCTTGTGCTCAGCGGGTTTTCGTAACCACAAGTAACGATTGGCAATAAATCAGAAATATATTTTAGTTAGTTTCTAAACTATCTGCATCAATCACACGTGTTACGTATTTTACAATATGCCTAACATTAACCTCCGTATTTACAAATATTTTTTTAGAAATTTATAAATAAATCTTTCCCACTCTCTAGAAACCAAATACTTACGAGTATATAATTTTCCAGGAACATATTTATCGGGATTTTCATTTATTTTAATTTGATAACCATTATCACCAGGAATTTTATCAAACCTTGAATGGTAAATACTCGGTACCCTCGGACAATTGCACAGAACGCTATAAGTTGTTATAGCCAACAAAAAAAGGTGTTTTAACATCTTAAAGCACCCTTATTTGGTTGAATATATTTTCTTCTTTATTTTGCACTTTGCCGCGACAGAATAGTTTGCTTTCGTAAATTAAATACTCTGTTATCTTAAATTAACGACAATGACGACATAGTTTCTTTTATCAAAATGTCGAAGATTGACCTCCCACTATAAATAAATTTAATTATGCCTGGTTCAAGAGTGATGAAGAAAAATATATTATGTTTTATGGCAACCTATTTAATTTAATTATCGTATTTAATATAGAGATGGGCATAGTAATGGATATTTGTTCACGGGTGTAACTGTTAACGCGATTTTAAATTTAGTTGTACGGGGTGGGCATTTTATTAGGGTCCTATACATTTTCTCAGAAACTGCAGACTTTTGAAAAATAAATATGGGACAAAGGTTTCTTGGATTATTTTATACTTTTAATTAATTTTACTTTACAATAAATTATTGGCTGTTCCCAATTAAGATTTTATATATTATTTTAAAAATTATATTTATAGAATTATTATGGAAGCTAGTCTGCTCAGCATAATAGTTACAAAACTATTAAAAACATAAAAAGGTTAATTCTTTATAAAATAATTGTTTTAAGTACTATATTAATTACTTTACATTTAAAGGTGTTCATTGTGTTGCGCCAGTTCCTTTCTTATTTAACTATTTATTATTATATATTTAGAAAGCGCTTCCAAAGACAAGTTTAACGATATGTAACAGTATGGGTCTGTGTCTCAACGTTTCGGATTTATTGAAGTTTTTCTTTAATTTTTGATCTATTTTTAAATTAATACAAATACGGTAAATATTCCTTTTTACGTAAAAATAATTACAGAAGCCTATTTTGTCTATATTAGCAGGCAATTTTTTTTAAACTTGAAAAATGTTACATTGTTGTCATGTTTTTTCTATCGTAAAATTTCTTGAGTTTTTTAAATGCAACCCCCTGTATATAATACCAAATCTATATAAAGAATTAGAAGACCTTTTCAACGATGTATAACAACATGGGTCTGCGAGTCACCATTTTGAACTTATGGATGATTGTCTTCAGGAAAAGTCATATTTTTCTTTTTCCAAGCAAACTACATCCTGTATACTTAATATAAGAAATTAATTTGGGGTATTTAGTTAACTCATCATAAACCAAATTTATTGTATTGATTCATAATATTAAGTATACAGGGTGTAGTCTGGTTGAAAAAAGAAAAATATGACTTTTCCTGAAGACAATCATCCATAGGTTCGAAACGGTGACTCGCAGACCCATCGTTAAAAAAGTCTTGTAATTCTTTATATAGATTTGGTGTTATATACAGGGGTTTGCATTTAAAAAATTCAAGAAATTTCAAGATGGACAAAACATGGCAACACTGATTTATTTTTAAAACTTAAAAAATTTTGCCTGCAAACGTAGATAAAATAAGTTTTTGTGTATTTTTTTTACGTAAACAAATTTAAAAAAAAAGGAATAATTACGGTCTTTTTATTAATTTAAAAATAGGTCAAAAATCAAAGAAAGACGTCAATAAATCCGAAACGTTGCACACAGGCCCATACGGTTACATATCGTAGAACTCGTCTTTGGAAGCGCTATCTAAATATATAATAATATATAGGGTGTCCCATTTAAAATAAGGAAGTGAACAACGGTGGCCAACACAATGAACACCTGTATATGTGAAAGTGGAATTAATTAAATACATAAATTAATTCAAGAAACTTTTGTTCAAACTTTTTTTCTTAAAAGTCTGCATTTTCTGAGAAAATGTATAGGACCCTAATAAAATGCCCACCCTGTACATGTTCCACAGTCTAACACACACACAGTATACCCCTGATTTTTCCGGTTAATTTTTTTATCTTGTTTTTTAAGTGTTTTTCCAAATTACTGTTAATTTGGTATGTTATTTCTTTTTAAAACTTAGGCTACTTTTTTGTGGGTTTACCGATATAAGTAAGAAATTCAAATTTAGGGTTATCATTTTTATTAATAACAGGACAATTTATCAAAATCAGTAATTAACAATATTATTAAAATTTAAAAATCGTGTATTTTTTAATGTTTTCTTTTTAAATAACTAAATAATTATAATCATCTAATTAGGTTTACTTAAAATATTTTAATTTGTCTTCTATTTAAGGTTTATCGACAAAAATGGGTATAGCTTTTTTATTAGCTTTTAAAAATTCGGCATATTTAATTCTATTAAACAGTCAAATAAATTTTAAATTATTAAAAATTAACAATGCGTAATACCAGTAGCAGTTTCTGGTTTGACCGCCATTTTTTGTCCCTTTGTTCGATATTAAAACATTTATAAATTTTGTTAACAAAAAAATTAATTTCTGGGGGCTACAGAGCCCGACTATCCCAGGAAAGCTCATGTTGCACATCGCAACTTGGTCTGGAAAGGGGGAAAGCTGGCTGATTGACTAATATCAGGGCCAACGGGGGTTTTAACACCCAACCAGGTAATCCAATCCAAGACGAAAGAGAGTGGTCTCTCGAGTTAAAGTGGTATTTTCTTAAGATGATAAAAGCATTTTTTCTCAAATCTACTAGGTGGGACGAGAATTATCTTGTCTCTTATCGCCTTGCAACAAAACTAACTGTGGTTATATTGTTTATATGTGGGGTGTCCTTAATTTAGTCAAAAAGCCGTCCACTAAATACTTAATTACCACTTGCTATATTATATTACAAAGACATTTTACTTTAAATTGTTTTATTTTTCTTTTTCCTAAAGACTAAATATAAAGAAATATCATGCCATAATATTAAAAATTGTGATCCGGGGGGTATGTCCTTAGTATAGAAGTGAAGTCACAACACAACATCGATAAAGTTGAGGTCAGACATGTTCCTTCGATGGCTCGTTCGTTATGGCTTACTAAAAGGTTAGAATTGGACCTTCTCTGTGATCAAGAATATCTAAAAAACAATAGTGTATAAGTAATTGTAATAATACTATATATAAAAATGAAAACAATTAAAATACTACGAAGTAACTCATTCAGAAACTATTTACTATTCGTTTAAGCTGAAAACCCCGCAATATAAAAAATATATTTTAAAAATCAGTTTCTTGTTTTAAACAATTTTAACAATATTTTGCTTATAAATTGGCAAGTCCCAAAAGTAATATAGTTGCCACTCGGTATAGGTACGGGTTTTTGCCTAGATTTAGGCTGTCAGTGCTGAAAAAATAAATTTTATTTGAAGCTTTTTTTACCTTTCGCTATACTCCACCAAGGTAATGTTACGTATGTTAAAAAGGCATTAAGTGGTACGGATTGTGCCCTCTTATTTTCTTTCCAAAAATGAAACGTTTGCGTAAACCCTCTCATGGTCCACAGAGGATTGTAGGCTCCATCACCCAACTCTGAAAAAGATATATATATATATATATATATATATATATATATATATATATATATATATATATATATATATATATATATATATAATATAAATATATATATATATATATATATATATATATATATATATATATATAATATAATATATTTAATCTTATAATACTAATGGTTATGGTACTTGCTAAAATGAAACAGTTTTTTGTAATCAATAGAATTGGGGTGGGGTGGGATGATTGAACAAAAGTTAGTTGTGATATGATTTCTTTGGGAGTACTCGCCTTGAAATTAGAAAATGGGACTACTTCGGTCCAGGTCAATATGTCATTTATGACAAAACGTCATAAAAAGTATAAAAGCTTTCAGAATTTTCTAAGTTTTTAAATAAAAGCAAAATTTCTTAAAATTCAGTTTAAATTTTAATTTTTATTTTATCTTGACAACGGTGGCCGACTCGTCACCAAAACGTAGATTAGTATTCTTAATTTTTGAGTTTTTTGGGGGGTTTTTCTTTTTTGTTGCAGGCGATCTGCAAGTTCATAGGGGTCAATAGGGCTGAGTAGGTTCAGCTCGCTAATCCCTGAGACCTGGACCAAAGTGGTCCCATTTTCTAAAAAAATTCAATGCACGTACTCCCAAAGAAAATATATTAAAACATAAATCCGTCACAAAATTATAGAACATATTTAGAAATTAGTTGCTTAAACCAAAAAACCGTAATCTTGTTTCAAACAGTTTAAAGCAATGCAAGTAGCCCAAAATTCTTTTAAAACAAAAAAATTAGCTGATCATTAGGTTTATGATCAAAATAACTAATAGAAGAATGGCTCAAATAGAAACGGGGCTGTAACTGCCATAGGCATATAATTCTCACATTCATTTTCTACGTATTCACCCTCCATGTCCAGGCATCTTAGGCATTGTTGTGGGAATTTTATAATGCCATTTTTATATGCAAAAGTATAAGAAATATAAGAATATCTCGGCACCAAACACTGAAATCCGTCATTTCCTGAAATGACTAGTCTTATTATTACAATGTTGGACGAACTATTTAATCATTTCCTGTAATGCCTAAATTCATTTAGGAAAACAGAGTAATACTCACTTTTAATTCATTGTTTGCCCAGACATTACAGGGAATGAATAAATGGTTGGTTTTTGTTGTTCAAATAAGAATTTTACGTTGCTTGCGATACATGTACTGACTAGTTATTTCAGGGAATGATAGATTTCAGTGTTTGACGCTAACATACATAATAAATAAACCTGTGTGTTAAATGGTTTAAAACGCGTTCTTATTTTTTTTCAATATTTTCAAAATTTCCAGTATTTTCGAAACACGTTCGGGAATATTTTTCATGGAAATGTTTCCACTGGAAATATTTTCCTTTATAACACTGACGGCCAAGTGATGATCGCGTTGTTAAATTTAGCAATGGACTTAGCAATTGTTAAAAGTTAACAACGGTTTAGAATGTTTGACAAAACGTCATTGTCACTTTTAACAATTGCTAAGTCCAATGCTAAATTTAACAACGCGATTATCACTCAGCCGTAAGAATAATGTTTTTTTAATTTTTAAAACATCAACCCTGACAAGGACAAAAACACCAGCATAATCGCTGAAATGACAGCGAAAATTTTTTGTCATGTCAAAAAACAATTTAGCTACAAATTAGGGTCATCGTAAAAAATTATAATAACCGCTGCATGTAGCAATGTAAAAAAATATGTTACATATTTAACCTAAAATTAGAAAATACTTTCTTATTTTTTTTAAGCTAATATTAAAAGTACAAGTTAGTTTTTAAAATACTTTCCTATTGTCTAGCCTTACCATTCAGATGCTTTTTATTGAGTTCACACCAATAATAAATACTAGTTCCATCTGGTGTTACTCGTTTAGGAGGCAAAATATTTGTTTGCACGTAACTACTCTGACTGCTCCTATTTATACACTTTTTTAGATTCTTTGGTAAAGTACAGTAACTAGAAATATTCCTAATTGATAATCTGTTGTAATTACCATCAAAATTTTTGTTTATCTTTTTTGTTTTATGGTTAATATTGGGACTTTTATTATCAGTAGGTTTATTGACACAATTATTTACATCAATTACATCATTCTTGTCAATTTTATCAGTCTTACTATTTCGGCATTTATTAGGGTCCTTCTTAGATATATTGTCAGATATGCGAATTTTTTTAATCTCCTGTACACATGGCAATTCTTCTTTGCCATTTACTGTGATATAGGGGTTCTCGGTCGTACTTTTTTCTAAAGAAGTATTGCTTTTTATAGATGCTCTACTCGGAGGCCTATCGTCTAACGATTCGTTGTTTAAACTTATCGCGTCGTCTGCAAATTCAAACTCAGAGTTATACTTGTTTGCGTTCGTTTTGCCTCCTTTAACAACTTTTAACTGTTTAGCTTTCTTTTTTGTTTTTTCTTTCCCGACTTCATACTCAGATTGATTCAAAAGGTTGTTAACGTGAGGAGCGCATGCGCATTTATTTTCAGGAGGACCCAAAGGAGCTTTAAGGGTGCATTTTAAGGGATTTATACATGGTGGCCTATAGTACATTTCAAGAAGAGTGATGGATTCTCGTTTTCTTCTTTGAAAACAGCCACAGCAAGCTGGTTTGGAGGTAGAAGCAGGACCAGTCTGGCCTACAACAAGTAAAAAAATTTAGTTGATTTTGGAAAATCTGGGCCTTTTTTGATTTTAAGAAGGTCCAAACATTGTGTGTTTATAATAAAAATATTTTTTCTAGCACAGTTTAACTACTAAAAAGTATTTGGACCTACTCAAATTCCCATACAAGAAAATAAACATATATTTACTAAAATATCTTTGCTAATAGATTTATACATGGTTTTGGACTAAGGTCCTGCTTCTACTTCCAAATGTAGTGAACAATTTTAAAGCCTTTTATACAGACCTACCCCTAGACTTAGGCAAAAATGGGATCCCGACAATTCGCCGAAGGGAAATGGACAAACGAAAGATGTCCAAAGACAAATGGCCAAACAACGATTCGACGAGTACGACAATTGGCCAAATAGACAATTAGGCAAATAGAGCAATTGGGAGATAAAGAAAACAACACGAATATACAACTCGACAAAGGTCGGTTCGCAGAAGACGACAATTAAATGAACAATAACTGACTATATGAACAAATATTGTACAAAAAAATACTATAATTGTTTTAGTTAAGGCTATTTACACCGGGTGTCCGGGAAAATGTGGAAAATGTTCCGGATATAAAAAATTCGTGAAAAGAATACCAGAAGTTTATATAATGGTTTTTCGGATAGGCCTTCTCTTGAAAAATATTGGCTCCCAATGGAATGAAGTTTTTTAGACATAATTATTAAACCATCAGGTATATTTCAATTTTATTTTAATAAGATATAATACCAAGAAAGACTCTTCAAATTTCTAACAAAGGAAGTGTTGTGAATTACTTTGGGAGCCAATATCTCTGGAGAGGAGGCCTATATGAAATTGTAGTATTCTTTTCACGTGTTTTTTTTATATCCGGGAAATTCCTCACATTTTTTCGGACACTCTATATATTAAAATATTTGAAGCAGTGGTAAGTATAGTATTAACATTTTTTTATTTAATATTATTACGGAATCGGGTAGTGTAGTGGGGTGCTGGGCAAAAAAACACAGAATACAATTTTTCGGATAATTTTCGTAAAGTTGGTTGAGAAGAATTAAATGTAGGTTATTCCTCTTTTGATTAGGTAAGCTATGGTTTATTAAGGATCAATTGAGGCTAAGAAAATAATTTAGATACGCTAATTTAGGTCACCTTAATTATGGTTAAAATTCGTTTGTTTAAATTAGGTTATTTGGGATAATTTATATAGGAACAAGTGGGAACCTAGTTTGGATTGGGTAAGATTTGGCTTTAGGTTAGGTAAAGTTACCTTTATTTAAGGGTGTTTTCTTGTTTCGTACACTTCAGAAATTTACCTGAAATAGTCTCGTTTCGTACACTGAATTATTTACTTAATTTTATGCTTCTCGTTTCGTACACCGACCGCTGTAACGACTCAAATAACCAACCAAATAAATACCATATTCAAAATTATTAAAATTTTGTTAATAACCCCTACGTAGCGATAATTTAGACAAATTTAAAAGCACTCAGTTTTGGTCGGTTATGGTTAGTTCTGGTTAGTTAAAGCGGCATTTTATTTTTCCCAATTATATTTTAAACGTTATAGATCACTAAGAGTAGGAACAGTAAACTTTTCCGTTTAGGTGAAAACATATATTATTATTAGATTATTTAATTATTACTATTATCCGAATAAATATTTTATATTTTTTATTTTTACATCCTATACGTGAGCAATAAATATTTTGATATTTAGTTATAAGAGTAGTTTTAATTCATTTTACCACATTTTATGAACCATCAGAGACAGGAACCTACCTCCGTTTTTGGTGTACGAAACGAGATGTCGAAAACTGAATAATTATTTATGTGTGCGGAATAAGTATTTTTGGGAAACATTTTTGAGGTGTACGGAACGCGGGTGTACGAAACAGGAATAAATGTGTTTAAGCTGAATTAAATAAGGTTGGGTAATCTGACATATTGGGTTAAATTATGGTAGCTTACGTTAGTTGTGAGTAAATTTAGGCAAGGTTTGATTGGTAAAATTATTTATAAAATAATTTATTCTTTTAACTTATGTTGTTAAAAATTATAGCTCACATGATTGCTAAATTATATTCTACCAGTTGTCAGCCTTAACTAATTGTCCTTTATCCAGCAGTCGTATTTATCAAATTTTCTTTCGTTTAATAACCTTTTTCAGCAAATTTTTATTTGACTTATTATTTATTTGTTTAATTATAAATTCGGTCAATTATTTTATTTGACCATTACCTTCTCCCGTCAAATTGTCATTCTACAAAATATTTATTCAACTAGTGGTATGTTTCGCAAACGGTCGTACTCGATCAATCGGTTTTTTCTTAGTTGTATGTCAGTGAATTAACATAGACCCGAAAAAAATAAATACAAACCAGAATAGTGTATATTTGTATAATAACTTTGTTTTTGTAGAAAAAAGACCAATGCCAGTGGTTCTTCTTGGACCAAGCTAAAGATATATTTATCGTCCTAGAATAAAGTATATTTATGTTTGCTTGAAGGTCAAACATTGCTTAAAGTAGGTGGTTGGTAAACATTCTTTTTTTATATACCTTTTAAGTAGTAAGCATCTCCAACCCACTAAAAGTACTTGACAAGAGAAACGAAGTTATTTGTAGGAAATTAATGACAATGAAAGGTATAAAAAAGATTAGCAAAGTGCAATATATTTTTTATGTTTTATTAAAACATGCAAAAATTTTAGTAGCATGCCTAAAAGAACATTTTATAAGTAATAGACTATATTATAAAGACGTTAGTCGATTTTTTTTATGTCTAAACCTTTTTAATTGATTTTATTTTTATATAAATACAAAGTGTCATACCGTCCCTGAGATCTCCAGCCTCAATTTCGCTAACTCCATTATCCCAGTTATCTAGCCCTTCACTTTCAGATCTTGCTTTTACGTCTAATTTTGTTCTCCAACCACCTCTTACGAAATTGTTTATATTAGCACTAGGATCGCTCAGTCTTCTTTGGGATCTATATAGATAAAAATCTTCTGGATCATCCTAAAATGCAAAATAAATTGAAATGTCATTTTGAATTTAGATGCATTGAGCAACTTTTCGTTATCAAAATAGCAATCGAAATGATTATAAAGTTTAACCAAGGTTGGTCATGTAACAGAAGATGTAATTTGTGACAGGTTCATTTATTATTTTTAAAAATAAGAAGTAAAGAAAATTAATTATTTTAATGTATTCTAAATTTAACCCCCTTATTATGCAAAGACGAATTTTAGAGATTTAAGCTACGCAGTTGTTTTTATTTATTAATTTAATAGTTATTTATTACACAAGGAAAAAACACAATATACAGGATGTAAAACGTATGACGCTCATAATTTAAATGGGGATAGTGGAGCTCAAAACAAGTCGAAAAGCTCATAATAATATAACATATGTGTCAAAACTTGACAGATAAAAATCTGTCAAGTTTTGACACATATGTTATATTATTATCTAAACGATGTCAAAATTTGAACTTTGAAAGCAATTATTTCTGAAAACCTGAAACTTTTGTCTTGATCGCTTATCAGTAGATTCATTTACTAATTAAATAAACTAAGTTTCAAATGTTTCAATCTACAAATTAAAAAAAATAAATAAATAATACGAATAATAATTTTCCCCAGTAATGTAAAAACAATTGGCAACGGAGCCATCTAACTAGAAGCCTTTTAAATCGGGAAAAATGCGGATATGTTATAAATTTGCAACTGTAGTGTCCTGTTTCTTCTAGTAAAATAAAAAGTGCTGTTTTAAAACATAAAATTTGTTCTCCAAAAATGAATATTTAGCCTTTTTGTGGTGAGTACAATTATTTTTTAATTACAAATATTAACCAAACAATAATGTATTGTTTTTTACATAAATTTAAGTTTAAATTAATTATCAAAATAAATTGCAAGAAGTAATTTTTATTATTTGTATATAAATAAACATCTCCTTAAAAAAAAGTGTAAATATGCAAAACTCGCAAAAAACGTCGACTCGCTTCTATGAAACAGGTTGCCAATTTTTTTAAACTTTGAAAGGCCATATTTCGAAAACAGTTGACTTTTGACTCATATATTTTTGGCTTTTTCGATTTGTTTTGAGCTCCACTATCGCCCATTAAAATTGTGAACATCATACTTTTCACATCCTGTAAAACATTATCTCCAATTCAAGATTCCTATTATTTCATTTTCACCATTCTGTCAAGAAATAAACGATTTTATTTATATTTAATAACAGTCTACACAGCCACAATAGACCGATCGGTTGCGGTGGAAGGGTGTTATATTCACCAATGATCTTCACCCATCTGCTAGCCGGATAAAAAATATTTATCAAAATATTATGTTAACAAGTAACCTAAAAAAGCATGGTCAAAGCTATTTATTTTATTTTATTTTTTTTGAAAAATATTGATACAGCCTGTCCATTCTTATTTTTTTTTAATCAGGCGACCTTCACCCATCGGCCAACCGGATGATAACTATGTTTTATTAAATATGGTATGTAAACAAATGTATTGCGAATGGGTTGCCTAAAAAATTATGGTCAATGCCAAAAATGTATAATATCGATCATTGTCAATGCTATGATAAATAAAAACAAATTCTTTGAACATTTTTTGATGCTCCCTGTATAATGTTGATTCGTATTTTTTTATTCTACATGACTACTAATATACCACTATTTTTTTAAATTTTATATATAAACCCTTTGGAATTTTTGTAGTTTAAAATTAAAAAGATTATTAGAAATTTAATTACTGAAATTAAAGAAAAAAAATCAGTGATATATCAGTACTGTCATGTGGAATAAAAAAATACGAATTGACATTATACAGGGAGCATCAAAAATAAAAAAATAATAATTATTTTGTAATAAAAGAATCCACCACAAGAGTGTAGGGCATATCTAAAATTTTGTAACTTAAGAAAATGTGAAATTAAACCAAAGTTTGCTTTAGAAAGTTTGAAAGTATTTATTTTAGTTGCTTACTTCCCAATCGGAATCCCACATATCAGTAGCACAAAACCCTGGTTCTGAAGTAGGTGTTTCCACACCAGATCCCTTGGGTTTGGTCACTGCCATTTCTGCATGGCCTTTACCTTGAGGACCTTTCATTCTAACAAATTCACATCTTTGTGCAGCTGAGTTCGAAAATAATCCAAAAGTCATTCTTTGTGCCATTTTTGTGCCTAAACTGGATTGCTAAAAAATATGCACATTTAAGTAGTTACAAAAAACTTTTTATTTTCTTTAATATTAGTGCTTTTTTTAGTGGTATATCTAGATTATTTTGTTTTATTGGATTAAAATACATGCAATAATTTATTTTCAAGTTAACCAACCATTTTTTAAAATTATGTAATAGTTTTTTCTGTTGTGTTAATTAGAAAACCCGTTTATTTTAAAGATTTTTAGTAATTATTCTGTATTTATTTGGGTACAAGAAATACCTAAGAGATATAAACCTACATATCTTAAAAAATTCAGGCCATATTCCTTATGTAAGAGCTGATAGTTAAAGTTTGTGAACGGCAAAATTGATACATTGAAACACAAAATGTATTTTGGCTTTTCATATTAAGTATGTAGTAGTTTGCTGGTATTTAAAGGAAAAACTTAAGTAAAAAAAAAAATTAAATATAGGTTACATTCACCTTTTAAAATGAAAGTTGATTCTACGGTCTTTCAGAGAAATTTTTTCCAAAACTTTATGCAGGAAATTATTTATTTTGTGTACAAAATCTTATTTTGTTGATATGGTAGCTAGAGCTCTTAGTCGAACATTAGATATAGTGCTGTGTAAAAATATTTTTTCTAGGATCGTTTATGAGTATTATTAATGTATACGAAATCATTAATAGCGTCATTAATGCATGATTTTTTATTAATGAACGATTATAGTATAGGCGACTAAAAATACACAGAACAGACATTAAATCCATGTATAACCTAGGTATTTAAATAATCATTAAAACATCTGTTAAGTTGGTGGCATAAAACCGAAATACGTTCCTAAAATAATTAAAGAAAAATTATCATTTTCATATGATAATAACAAAATGATTACCGAAAAGATACCAACTAGGGCATTAACTGACGATTAATGATCAAAACTCTTAACGCACGAGCCTAGCGAGCGCACTAAATGGCCTCGATCATTAATCGCTTTTGTTTGTTAATAGCTATTTCACTGTGTAATTTTTTTAACTTACCCTGGCATCATATACTTTCTTTAAAGCGTCGTATCTAATAGACCCTAGAAAGATGACTCCTTGTACGGTACCCACTTTATCTGCAGCAACCAATTCTACACATACCATTTCTCCATCTCTGACCAGAATATCTTGAAATACTTCGTCAAAATTATCAACCATAAAACAAATATGGGGATAGGTAATCTCCTCCACGTCTCCCTTTGTATCCATTCTTCGTCTGCTTGGAGATGCGTAAACTTTCTATATAAAACGGCTTTATTTAAAAAATAGCTTTGCGTAGTTATTGTCAATAAAAATTAAAAACTCAATAATCATGGCGTAACTTTTACGAAAATAAATTTTAATTTATTACCTATTTCCTTTTTTTTTTGAATCGGGGTTCTTAAGTGGCATTTAGGGAAAATTATTGGTAAATTGCGATGTAATCTATTAAACAATTAAACTATATTAAAGTATTTAGGGTCACCATTTTGTCAAGAACACCTTATAGAAGTTTGTCGTGACAGTGTTGCCGATGTGATGACTTATTACTCTAGGGTGGTTACTTGGGTTGGTTTGGTCTTAAAACCGTGAGGAAAAATTAAGGTTTTTATAGTCAAATAAATCTATGTTCGTGACCTATTTCTTATTGACAGTATTTGCCAAAAGTAAAAAAAATCCGTTCATTATTCTTTAAAATTTCAGGAAGCCATAATCGCAGCAAAATACTGGAAATTAATGTATGTATTAATTTATCTGTGGCTTGGTAGAGCGATTAGTTAAACAAAATATATTCACCATATATTTTGACGTCGATTTTATGTAAGTGGCGTAAAAACGTCATTGATTAAGTTTAAGACGACTTGTAGCGGAAAGTTGAAGTTATTTTCTTATATGCGGGTCCGTTATAGTACCGATGAGTCTTTGGGTTATTATAATAAATTTTATATTAAAACTTTCTCTACCATAAGTACGCCAATCCCTATTCCATTTTTCATAAATATATTTTTTTTTAAATTAGGAAACAAACTAAACAGATTGACAATGTTAAACACCTTTAAAAAATTGTCAACTTTAAAAAGTAAGTTGTCTAAGAAAAAATAAATTGCGTACAAGAAAAAGGTTCTTTAAGTTATAAAGAATTCAAATAAGTAAAAAAATGTACAAGAAGTAAGGTTTAAAAAAATTGGTAACAAAAATCGACAGAAAACATCATTGTCAAAGTCACTAATTCAAGATACAGAGTAAAATAAAAATGATGAAAATTCGGATGAAGAAATTTGTTATTTATCACTGAAATATCCAGAAGAACAAAAGTATTATGAATTTTTAAAAACTTTTAAAATTAAATCACAAGATAAAAGAGAAGCACAAACGTCTTTAGGTAAAAATATAGACGAAAACCAAAATAATTCACAAAAATGTGGTAATTATTTTTATTATTATTTTTTTAAATTGTTCTAATATTAATAAACATTAAGAAAAAAAATAAAAGTTTAAAAAATATATAAAAATTACAAGTAAAAACAAAAAAATTGAAATTTTAAGCCTATTAAATAAACTTTTGGACTAAATTCAATTCTTGAATTTACTCTGAGAAAATCAAATTATTGATGAGTACACAGCCCCACAAAAAAGTTAAATGTCCGAAAGACTTGATCATTGTATCTTTATGTTTTCGATATGAATTTGACTTCATCAGGTGAGGGTCAAGGGCATTTTCGCAAAATTAATCGCAACCAAATTTAAAGAGTGTATATTTATGTTTTTGAGATTGCCAAATTTTTTTAAACAAAAATTAAAATGGTAAAAGTAAATCCACATCAAATCTAGCGCGTTCTTAGCTTCTTTAGTCTGTATCATCCGCTAGGTAAGTAATGCATAATAAATAATATACAATATTTATGAATGTACACAAACACAGCTTCGTTAGTGGTTGGTTTAAGCCGATCCTCAAACTGTGTTCAAAGTAAAATGCAGCTAGTGGCTGACATCGGTGGCCGTCGCAAATGGCACCGTATATATATTTACCTGGGAATGTCTTTTAAGCACCTGAAGTTCTTTCGGACTTGTGCGTGTACAAATAGCTAGAGTAAGGGTATATTCGAATTGGTGTATGATCAAATTTAAGTAAACCGTTTCTTCCCAGTCAATGTCGGGATCTCCAATTGGAAGTTTTTTGCTGTCCTTTCGAAAGACATCTACTTCAGTCTAAAAGTAAGACATAAAAAGATATTGGTAAACTAAATGATTTTCTATGTAAATGGTAACATAATAATTTAATACTTAATATAAAATGTAAAGACAGAGTCATCAGCAAAATGTGTTACTGTTTACTTTCCAGAGTAATTATGTTACATATAACATGCACGAAAATAACAGCAACCAAGTTTACCAAGGTACTCCATTTTTGAAAAAACAACTAAAAATTATTTTTGCGGAAATGGTAAATGAGTATCAGAATAAGTAAATAGTCCCGTAGAAAAGTAGACTGTACCAAGTGAACATTTAGTTTTTTAATTTTTTGTTAAGTTGCATTAAAAAAAATGAATATATGCATTACCCTGAGGCATTACCTATTTATTGTCCACGGGCTTTAAAACTTCTGATACATCCTAATATTATACAACGTTTATATACTTAAGGATGGCTCAGTTTGTCGAATTTGTCTGCTAGGGTCAAACTCGCTGTGACGTCACCAACGGCGCTGCAGAATACGCGTCTATGCGTTTTATAGCATTTTTTGCGAATTTAGAAAAAGTTTCTTAATTCAAAATAAATTGTTAGCAAAATTTAAATCCTATACATTAAAAAATATTGTCTTTACATTGAAGAGAAGGATAATAAATAATGGTAATTACATTTTTTGTCCTAAATCGAATTGTTACACACAATTAACAAAACGAAATGAATGTTTATTTGTCTTCTCTAGTCCAAACTACAATAAAAGTACTTTAATAAACGCCAATTGTTTAACAAAATCACAAAAGAGACCAGAAAACCCTTTAAAACACACACGATCAAATTGCCAAATGAATGTAAACAAAACTATTTAGCACCGGTGGTGACGTGACAGCCGCTCTCCGCTTCCCCTAGTTTTTCCAACGTACGTTAAATGGAACTAAGCCATCCTGTGTAGTTTATAGTCATTGGTTTTTTTTAACCATCAAAAGCTACTTAATATTTTTTAAGCAAATAGAAAGCAAAATAACATTAAATATTATTTTATTTTAACACAATTTTATAGGTGGACTTTTTTAAAAATAAATACATATTGTTTAAATAAGTTAGTTAAAATATCTTGTCCTTATTTAAAAATAATATTAAAAGTGTAATATGTTTGCATGTAAAAGAGAGACATAAACGGATTAAAATTTAATCTCTAACAAATATGTCTTATTTATTTTTTATAAATTTATTGCTTTACTGCAGCACTAAAAATTTATGGCCCTTAAAACTAAAATATAATATTTATTTAAATTTTGTATATGCTTTTAAACCACCGCTATGGATTTATAATAATAAATTTTAAAATAATAGCAGAGTTCTTATGGATTATTAAGTATTTTAATATGTAACACATAATATTTATGATTTAGAATGATTTATTTACCTTTGTAACGGTCATAATGAAAAAACCCTATTACTGCTTAATTCTTTACAGGGAGAAGTGTACATTTACTTACTATCTTATCGATGCAGGTTATGTGGCTTTTAAAATATGTAACATTCCTTACATGTACCATTAATTTACAGAATTTACACACAGGTATATTGTATTCAACAAGATACCAAAATTATCTTTCATTAAGGTGTTTTCTTGCGTTAAAATTTTTTTCACTGCATTTTCCTTGCATGCAATTTTATTTATAATTTTAACGATTTCAAATGTTTTGTTGCAGTTTGTTTTGAAAATAAAATTTACCAACTTATTAAAATTTGTAAATAACCCCTTTAATTATTTCTCAAACTCTTTAGGATAAAATAAGTGCACAAATAGAAATTTATATATATATATATATATATATATATATATATATATATATATATATATATATATATATATATATATATATATATATATATATATATATATATATATATATATTTATATATATATATATATATATATATATATATATATATATATATATATATATATATATATATATTTATATATATACCCTCTGTTAGTTCTTGGCGCTGGTCTTCGTGGTTCACCTGGGGAGTTCGTAGTGGTGAGGTCCTATTCCTGGCGTTTATCGATCTTCGAATCATCACTGATCGCCTAACGATATTTGGAATGAATCTTGATTTTATTGCCTTCAGTTCACCTGGAGATACAAAATTCCTTTGTTTAATTTGGCTTATCTGCGTTGCTAATTGTTGCGATGTAATTGTTGTTGTTGGGTACACTTCACTTCACTGTTCCATGAGTTGGGCTCTGTATCGGTTCCTTCTAGTCTCCCCTTCAGTAATCCGGTAATAAGCATTGATAAGGAAAATGTTCATTTCACGAGTCCAATGCCGCCTTTTCCTTCCGCGAATGTCAGCGGGGCGTCCATCTGAACGTGGTTCATTTGGTGTCCCCAAGCTTCCACTCTGGTCGTTACTGCTAGGATCGCCAGGCCTTGTGGTTCCATTTCGCAGAGAGGTGCCACTTGCTTCACGCTCTGCTGCTAGAGACTGATCCGGACTTCCCCTAGTGCAGTCCCAACACTGGGGGGCGGGTTCCGAGGCTTCACTTAAATTGTCGAAAGCAGTTGAAATCACAGTACGTGGGCTGCTACCCGCTACCCCCCATACTGGTTTGCTAGGAGCTGCGGGCTTGCAACACCCGTGGCCTTATGGCCTCCCATGCAGGCGAAACTGGCTGTACAGAATTTACGTCGTTACCAGTAGCGATCAAATACTGCTGGCTGCAGTACCTTAAAACTACAACACCACAGGGAAGAATCCAATGACTATAAACTACACAGGATGGCTCAGTTCCATTTAACGTGCGTTGGAAACTTTAAATTATATTGTTTATTATCCTTTTCTTTAATGTAAAGACAATATTTTAAAATGTATAAGATCCAAATTTTGCTAACCATTTATTTTGAATGAAAAAACTTTTTCTAAATTCGCAGAAAATGCTATAAAACGCATAGACGCGCATTCTGCCAGCACCGGTGGTGACGTCACAGCGAGTTTGACCTTGGCAGACAAATTCAGCAAACTAAGCCATAGGCGTGTTGTTAAATTCATCAGATGGTTTGACGCTGAAATCTATCGTGACGTCACACAAGATTACCGCTAGTCTTATCCTGTCCATATACTACTAAAACAACGGCCATCTTTCTTTAGCGCTTTTCCATCAATTAATTTAATGTTAATGTGATTTTATTTTTATGTATTTTTTGAACTTTTCTGACAATAAAGTAATTTCGTAAATTATTTTTCTATTAAATTTTGATCTAGGGAATTCTAGGGATTTTTTCACATTAAAATTGGGAATTTTCAGCAAGCTTGGTTGGCAACACTGTGTCAAACCCACCGAGCAAGAGAATTTTGACTGTTGTCTTGCCCAGTGAAGTGAAGACAAAAATGCTATTTAAGCAAACATAGACCTTAGATCAATAGACCACATTGTGACCCTATTTTTTGAGTTCTCATCAAACTTTATTTTTGAGTGTATCTATGTTTTATTCGGCAGATGTTTTTTTATGATACTGATTTAAGAATAATACGCTAAACCTAAAATGATAACTTACCATAATAATTATTTACCATAAAAAAAAACTTAACAATAGAGTACTTTTTATATAGCGGGTGCACAAAGTTACACTTATTAATGATGCTTCTGATTTTATACTTTACCTCAAATTTTGGTAGGTATCTAGGAGATCCTTTTACGTGCTTTTTTCTGACAAAAAATAGGAGATCATCACAGTCAATGGTAGAGTCATTATGGAATAAAAAATGTCTGACGAATAGGTCAGTCCAATACGTGGTTCCTTGAAGCATTACAAATCCGGAATCTAAAAACCAACGGAAAGGTTTATTTGGTTTATATGCAGGAATGTTATATTTGCTGCTCACATCCATTTTGCCCTCCAATAAATCATTAACCAAAATGTAATTTCTCTATATTTTAAATATATTTAGGGTTCTATAAATTTTTAGATAGGTAAGTATGGTGATCTCGAAATCTAAAAATATATAAAGTCGGGAATTTGAAAGCAAAATTTGTAGCTCTTTGTAATGACGTATAAAAATTTCACATATTTCAAGTACTTTAAAAATATTGCAAAACTACCGTAATATATATTTTTTAATTTATTTCTGAGGTTATTTTTAAATTTAGAAAAAATGTTAGAAACAAAAAACACTTTCTACGCAGTTGAAGGTATTCTGAATCTGAAAATGAGGAGGGTGATAGATATCACGGCACCGTTGTGCTTCTTCCTAAAGGGGTCTCCTCACTCAGTACGCTGCCCAGCCTACTGATTTAAAGTAGGTGACAACGTCGCCGAGGGGAATCTCCTTAATTTTGGCCAAGGAAAGCCAATACTCCCCCCGGCATGGATCTTCTCTTAGACGAGAGTGCAGGGCAGTCACAAAGGATATGCTCCACCGTTTCGTCTTCCTGTTCACAACCTCTACACAGAGGTTTGTCATTTACACCCATTCTAAAGAGGTGCTTTCGTAATTGACAATGTCAAGTAAGAACGCCCGTGGTTAGGCGAAGGTTTGCCCTAGGCATTGCCAAGTAATGTTTGGCTGTATCTCTGTCAGGATGGTTCAGTAACTCCCTGGAAAATTTACAGATTACCGTGTCATGTAAACTGCTGATGAGAGTGTCTTTTAATTAGGTGTTTCATCGCAGACCCTGTCAAACCTACGAAAGGTTCGGGTCCAAAAGGTTTTGTCTCGGCAGCCTTCCTTTGGAGTGAGCGTGTCCTTTGGTCCAGCAGAGGGTGACCGCGCATTCCTGCTGGAAGCATTCACAAGGGCACGGTAACATTCTTAGTTGGGCCCCAGGGAACCTGGAGGTTTTTTAGCGGGTGGATCTTCCTTTCCGGAATTGCCCTTTTTTTGTTTGTGTTTTTGTAATTCCCCGGGGAAAGGATTTAAGCCACGATTTTAATTTTAAAATTTTTAAAAAAGGCGCAAAGAGTCGACTTTCGCCTGCAGTAATGAAAGCGAACAGAAAGCACAGCCGTTGATAACGTGGTGAAAAATGAAATTCAAGGTAGCACGTAACGGAAAAATTAAAAACAAAAAAAATAAAACAAATCAGATCATTAAAAACTATTTTGTTGCGGGTACTATAGAAGCAATTGAGTGCTTGCCTGCACAGCAACAAAATCACTGCCGTTTATAACATGGTGAAAAATGAAATTCAAGGTAGCATGTTTTCAAAAAAATATTTTTTTCTATTATTTTGATATTGCTAATTTTTAGCAACAAATTAGCAACAAAATCGTATGATACAGTCGACAAGCAATTGACGATTTATCAAAAATCCCTGTTATCTTTATATCAATATAGCAGTAATTTCGATTTTTTGGAATCGGCTCGAACAAGAAAATCCTCATTTCAACAACTAATTAGCAACAAATTAGCTACAAATTCCAGTATTTTTTTAATCGAGTT
>JAHBCN010011296.1:0-29525 GCA_019359885.1 Listronotus oregonensis | reverse complement strand
ATATATTATATTTCCTATGAAATTTTCAAATTTATATTATTCATAATTGATATATTATTATTTATTCGGTTACCTAACGTTACGTCTTATAAGAACCCACCTAATTTAAATATAAAAAATACTTACCTAAAGTTAAAAAGACGGTATGTTCCCCTTGGATTTGCAAGACAAAACCATACAACCTCTAGTCATTTTGTTACGATATTATAAGTAACAAACAATAAACACAAAATTATAGTCACAATTTAATTAATAAACACTAATCACTAAAATAAGAAGTTTTGATCAATCCAAAAACTCTACTCCGGCCCCATAAAATTATAATGTGTTGGCTAACTTCACGCTGATTTATCAGTTTTAAGTAGGCAACACATTAAATTATTTCGGGGAATTTTATTATCGCGCAGAATCGGCAGGGCCCAACTCCACAGTTATTTTCATACTGGGCTGGACATTTTTTGATCGAATGGGCCATAGCATTGGGCTTCCATACACCTTTAAACTTCCTTGTTTAAAACACGCGCGTGTTTGAAAATTGGATTTAAATACGTTTAGGCGCACAGAGTTATTCATTTTAAAGGAAACAGGGGTTTATTTTTGAGCTTTCCTGTACTTTTTTAAAAAACGAATATAAATTTTGCGTATTTTTTCCGTAGAAGTCAATTAATTTTAAAAAAGAAAACAGTTGAAAAAAAAAACAAAAGTTTAATAATAAGAGATTTTCACGAGGAATTCGGTGATATAGGGGTTGCTGGGTTTATTTCCTGCGGTTCTGCTGCAATTGTCTAAAAACTGCATGATACTGTACAGGTCACATGTGCTTATTTATCAAAGTCAAAAATTTTAAAAATACGTTTATTACTTTTTGGAGTAGTTTTATAATGAGTTTTTTATGCTAAAAATGATATGATATATCTATTTCTAAACCAAGCAGCAAAATTACAATAAACGAAAAAAATTAAAACACAATGCGAGGTAAAATATGGTATAATATTACTAATAATTTAAATGTTCTATATAACCCCCGTTATTTTCAAAACATGATCTATAACCCGCTTTTCTAAGCTCGCCGATATTATTTGAGATTCATGGTTAAGACGATTAATTTCATTTACAATTTTTTCTCTCATTTCTTCCGTGTTTGTGTTCCGTTTTGGTAAACGACATTCTTTAAGTGACTCCGTAGAAAAGTATTCAAAATTGTAATGTCTGGACTATTAGGTGGCCATCTAATAGTGCCATAAGGTCCAATTCACTGATTGTATCGGCGATTGAGATACTGCACAACTTGACGAACAGCATGGGGCGGCGCTCCGTCTATTTTCCAAATTATCTTGCGATACGTTTCGAGTTGCAATTCTTCTTGTCCTCAATATCGTTTTCAAGAAAATTGAGATATCTTTCTCCAGTTAAGGATTCCTCATAGAATATTGGCCCGAAATTCCCTTTGTTACACACCCCACCAGACATGAAGAGAAGACCTCCTTGGATTTAACTTTGAAATTTCCTGGGATTTTGTCTTGCCCAGCGGTGCGTATTGCGTCGGTTAAACATTCCCGATGTAGTGAACGTTGCTGCATCCGTCCAAAGAATCGTATGAAACAGGGTAGGATCGTTATCTTGTTCATGGATTAAAATTTGGGAAACAAATTGAAAGCAAAGTTCTTTTTGTTCACGTGTTAAATGCTGCACTGGAAGAGCGTGATATGGAAGATACTTAAAACATTTTAGTGTTCTCTGAACCGTCGCATAGGTTACTCTTCTTCTTGCAAGGCCATACCTCAAGTCCTTTACTGCGTCAGTAATTGACTTCATGGGATACAAAGTAAAATAATTTGGAATAGCTCGATCCGGTTTCTTTTTCTCATTGTAGTCCTTTTATAATATGTAACGATTTTGTTTCTTCGAATAAGACCTTCAGTTTTGAAATCGTTTTTACTGATATATTTTGGTGGAAATTTGCAACATATTTTCGTTGTGTTTCCCTGGCGTTTTCTCCACCTTTATAGTAAAAAATTATAATTTGAAGCCGTTCTTCTGATGAAAATCTCATTATAAAACTTCTACAAAAAGTAATAAACGTATTTTTAAAATTCCTGACTTTGACAAATAAGCACCTGTGATCCGTGGCAGCCAAGTTTTTTCAGGTAAAACTATCCTTATAGTATCATGCAGTTTTTAGGCAATTGCAGCAGAACCGCAGGAAATAAACCCAGCAACCCGTATATCACCACATTCCTCGTATAAATCTAAAACATAATAATATACGGATTATTCCGTTTAAAAAATACGACACTCGTGCTGTAACTCTTTGGTTTTGTTTCAAATGTTTTTCTAATTAGATTATTGAATTCTACGGAAAAAAAATACACGAAATGGCTATAATCGTTTTTTTAAAAAGTACAGGAAGGTTCAAAAATAAAGCTCTGTTTACTTTGAAATGAATAACCCTGTACTTTAATTCAGCAATATAGGGTACCAATGAAAAAAATGGTATTAGATTTCTCAAAGTGTCTGCATAGTAAAATTAAAAATCAATAAAAATGTAAAAAAATAAAAATATATCTTTAATTTTTTTTTTGTTTTTATTGTTGGTAAATTTCCAAAAACCTAAGACGAACTGTATATTGTACCATTGAACCTAACCAACACTACAAAAACTACTCGAGCACCGCGCCAGAAAATCAAGGTAAATACAAATATGTCGCCGAGTAATTTTCTTTTTCCTGGTTTTTATATAAAAGGTAGTTGTCAACAAAGTCAAGATCATTCGTTTTTTGTTTGTCGGTAGAAACTTTTCCCGATTCGTCTCGAATTGACTTATTTTGCATTTTTCCTTAATGATAGATGCAAATTTGTGTCCTGTGGAAAAGAGTACAATACTATTTAGTTTTGTTTTAGTTTTTTGATTTGGTATATTTCAATATTTTAAAAATGGTAAGTCTTATAATAAAAATCTTTACCAAACAAGTTTTATATTTTTACTATTACGTTAAAAACTATCCCAGGTTTGTCCTTGACATTATTTTCGTTTTTCAAAGAAGACTTAATTAGTTTTTTTATTTCCGGTTAACATTTTTTCACTTTTTCTAATTGATATTTTTTTACATTAATGAAAATTTGTTTACTAAAGAAAAGAAAGTCAGTAAAAATCCGTATACTTTAATTTAAGAATAACAACAAAAAAAATAAAATTAGCATTTCTTCAAAAAGTTAGTAATTATGACTACAAAAGCAATGGGAAGACATTTCCTTTATATTTTTTGCCTGTCTTATTTTCAAAAGAAAAATTAACTTTAGTTTAGTTTTAGTTCTTTGATTTGCTTTATTTTAATATTTTAGAAATGGTATATACCCAACCAAAAACACATTCAAATAGTATATTTACTAATCTTATTTTTAAACTGCCCTCGGTTTGTTTTTGAAATTTTGTGCTTTATAAAAAAAAAAATCGCATAGTTTTGTTTACATATATTTTTGATGAAAATTATTATTTTTATAATTTAAACAGAAATCCTAATGAAGTTAATAGTCTAGTAGTAAGTTTTTAAGAAAATAGTTAAAAAGGTACGAAAAATACGAAGCGAAAAATTGCAATTAGCAATTACTATTAACATTTTGTTTTTTGATAATAACTTAAAGACTATACAAGATGGCGGGAATTTTAAAAAATAGCCTTAAAGAGAAGAAAATTTTTAATAAAAATTCATTCAGTTCATAGTTTTAATTTGTTGCTAAAAAAAGGGTTCTGCGTGACCCTTTCGGAATGAGTATAAAAAATTGTAAAATTTTGTTGACATCGAAAATTTTATATAAACAAAGTAAACGAATTTTAAATAATTTTAAAAATGTATCTTATTAAGTTTACTCATAGAAAGGACTCTAGAGGTGGAAATTTATAGGGTGGTTATTTAAACAATTATCCAGCTTTTAATCAAGTCGGAGGTACGAAAGGAAATAGTAAATTAACAATAGGATAGCTTTCTAAAAAAAAAGCATTTAATTTTTTTACCAACAAGACTTTTTTTATGAAGTATGGAAATGACATTATAATTTTTTTAAAATTTTTAAATCAATATATTCACCCTGAAATAGGCGCGCGCAATAATTTAAAATTATAAATATTAAAGTTAAATATCCGAAGTTAAGAGTTTTTATATTGGAAATTTTCTTCTTTTAACGGATCTTTCTTGCAGTTAAAATAAATAAGTTGCCAGATGTAGAATATTAAGATTCGTTTTTTATAAAGGCGCCTTTCCATAAACTTTAGAACCAACCATTATTAGTACAGAACCCATAAGTAAATCAATATTAATTAAAAAAATGTGGAGTTATTTTTAGAAAATTAATTTATTAATTAAGTATCAGTAGTTTAGTAACATCTTCTAATTAAATTAAAATTATCGTTTTTTTCTTTCATGATAAACTAATTTACGCATTTTTTATATTTTAACTTTAATGGGGAAAGTAATTAACTTAAACATGGAATACCATAATTGTTTATATCTTTAACAAATATTATAAGGTAACGTATAATTAATATTTAAAACTATAAAAAAAATGCGCCAAATAAAACCATTTGGTTCTGTTTACACAACAAAATATATAATTTAAAATATAATCAAAAGATGTCAACGTTACAGTCACTGTTCCAAAGATTTAAAAAAACCCCAATACTATATAAAATGTATACTATAGATAATATTTTTAAATTTTGCTTATTTTATTAAATACACATCCAATAATGTTTTTACAAATTTTTATTTAAAAAAATTAAACAGTTTAAAAAATAAACGATGCCGTAGGCCTTTAAAAATCCCTCCTTTATGGTCGCATCGATTTTTCAAAATCCGGTAATCTTAAAAAAAATATTATTATCTGTATGCATGTAGTTATTGTTGTACTTAGCCTTGTATTTTGTTTTTTACTGTTTTTAAACTCTTTAAAAACAAAAAAAACCCGTAAAAAAGAAAAATATTTTTAATTGGTCGCTATTTTGTAAAAAATTAAAATAATAAAAATAATGCACTAAAAATACGGACTCTTAAAAATCCCACGTAAGATTATGGACGGGGGGGAGGAATCCAGCCAAATCTCACGACATCTCATCAAGGAGGGAAAGGAAAGTCAATTAATGGAAGCCCTATTTGCAAAAAAAGAAAGTTGGTTAAGTAGTAGTTAAAAAAATAATTAACTTTTCAAGTCTATCATCTAACCTTGTTACCAAGGTTTAAACAATATAACCCTATTTTTAATTTGAAAAAATAAATATATATATATATATATATATATATATATATATATATATATATATATATATATATATATATATATATATATATATATATATATATATATATATATATATACAGATTTAAACTTTGTCTAGGAATAGGATTTTGTGTAACTAAGAGAATAATTATTAGAAATATGTGGATAGAAAAGAAATGAAGCATAACATGTTTGCCAGTTGTTTGGAGGGGAAAGTCAAAGGCCGTTTAAAACCTCGTGACAACGTTTTTATAAAGAGCGTAAAAGATTTTATTGTCTATAGAGAAGGACGGACAAACCCAGATGCCAAAAATTCCCACCTTTTTTTTTGAAAGGCGGACATCAAGTAGGCTGCCCCCCCTTTCTATGTGAATGTTGTTCGCACCGCGCACCGTCGAAAATTCGCCAGCGCTTCCAGTCAGCGTTGTATTCATTCAATTGACTAGATCTATTACAATTAGCATCAACGCTATTACTACAAATAAAACGAATAATCTATTACATTTTCATAAAAATCTTTTAATAATAAAACCCAACAACACAACAATCCAAACAATAATAAATTAATATTTAATAAAAACCACAAAAAATTTTGGTTTATGGGCCCTCTGAGTATGCGAGGATTCTATTCGATAAAAATGCAACGCCGGCAGCGGGATTCCGCCAGATTCCCAGGAACACCGCGTCAAAGTTTCTTGGGATTCAGGGTATCGAGTTTTTGATTCTTTTAATCTTTTTCTCCTATTTAAAGCTGCATTCAGCATTTATTATATCCGCCCTTCCTTCAAAACTGCAGCCATGAAAGCCAAGGAGAGTTTCCAGATTTTCTCGGAAAATAGGCTTTTCCAAGGGTTTTTGGGAAAAAAATAGTAAAAAGGCCTTTTTGTTATAACAATGTAAATTTAGTGCAAAGTTTGGTAATAAAGCATGGTAAAATTCGGTAAACAAAACCAACCTAAAATTGAAAAAATGTAATCTGGTACAACCTATATATTTTTGGGAGCAATTTTAGTACATTTGTTTTATGTCAAAACACAACGTGTTCCAGAGGGAGATTGCCGATCGCAATGGGCAAAATGTATAAGCTTGCCGTGAGCTAACGCCCTCGCACTGGTCAAGGTGGTCAAGCCCGAATGACGCCTTTCTCCCCTCTCCGCTTGCTAAAGTATAGTACGTCACATTAAGGAAATAGGGTTAAATAAATTTAATTTTGTAATTATATTTACTTTTTTTTTTTGTCGCTGATCACGATTTTGGGGTGATTCGGGCCGCGACCAATACGTTAAATAGAAAAGGTGAGAATAAAGTTAAATTATTTTAATTTTGTAATTTTATTTATTTTTATGTGTTTTTGTCGCTGATCACGATTTTGGGGTGAAATTCAGGCCGCGACCAATACGTTAAATAAAAAAGGTGAGAATAGGGTCAAATAAATTTAATTTTGTAATTATATTTATTTTTATGTGTTTTTGTCGTTGATCACGATTTTGGGGTGAGATTCGGGCCGCGACCAATACGTTAAATAGAAAAGGTGAGAATAGAGTTAATTAAATTTAATTTTGTAGTTATATTTATCTTTATGTGTTTTTGTCGTTGATCACGATTTTGGGGTGAGACCCCGGACCAATGCGTTAAATAAAAAGGTGAGAATAAGGTTAAATAAATTTAATTTTGTAATTTTATTTATTTTTATGTGTTTTTGTCGTTGATCACGATTTTGGGGAGATTCGGCCGCGACCAATACGTTAAATAAAAAAGGTGAGAATAGAGTTAAATAAATTTAATTTTTTTTAATTATATTTATTTTTATGTGTTTTTGTCGTTGATCACGATTTTGGGGATTCGGGCCGCGACCAATACGTTAAATAAAAAAGGTAGAATAGAGTTTAAATTTAATTTTGTAATTATATTTATTTTTATGTGTTTTTGTCGTTGATACGATTTTTGGGTGAGATTGGGCTGGACCAATACATTAAATAAAAAGGTGAGAATAGAGTTAAATAAATTTAATTTTGTAATTATATTTATTTTTATGTGTTTTTGTCGTTGATCACGATTTTGGGTGAGATTCGGGCCGCGACCAAAACGTTAAATGGAAGATGTGAGAATAGAGTTAAATAAATTTAATTTGGTAATTTTATTTATTTTTATGTGTTTTTGTCGTTGATCATGAGATTCGGGCCGCGACTAATACCTTAAATGCAAAATGTTGGAATAGGGTTAAACGAATTTAATTTTTGTTATTTTGTAATTTTATTAATTGTTATGTTTTTTTTTGATTTCGATTTTGGGGGGGAGATTTAGGCTACAACCAATGTGTTTAATTATAAAAAAGTGGTAATTAATTTAATAAATAAAATTTGGTATTTTATTATTATAATAAAAAGGTTTGACTCAAGTAGCATTTAAGGAAAAGTTGTCGGTAAATGGAAACAATGTGATCCATTGTTTTTTAAAGTATATAGGGTTAGCATGGTTCCTCGTGGAAGATTGCATTTGACAGTTTCCCAATGTGATGAAAAATATGGATTCTTGGGAAAAAACCCTTTTTATTTTTAAGATGATGATATATGCATAAAACGGTGGACAAAGGCACAAGGCGAATGTATTTCTTGTTTGTTAGGCATTCCTTTGACAGTTAGAGCTATAGTTCAATATATGATAACCTTAAGAGTTCATTTCCTGATTTTAAATTAGCGACTGGTCTCGTGAATCAAGATTCTGTTGAGCATGTTCACTCGAAACTCCTAGGGTGGAGTGAGTTTAATCCTAACCCAACTTGTAGAATGTATCGTTTAAGCTTTAGGCATATTTTGTCAACTGATTTTATTGATTGCAGTAGAAGAGGTAATGTTATTCTGGAAGAAACGAACTCCCTACTCGCTTTGACAGAAAATACTCAACAATTTTTACCGGAATTAGATTTAAATAGGCCGCCCGAATGTAACCAGGAAAAGATAAAAGAGCTCGATGAGCTACTAGAAGCTGCCGAAATTATAAATATGTTCACTCCGGTTTATTATGATAAAATACCGGATTTAGCAAGTAAAAATTTCTTTGAGGCTAACGCCATTACTTTTTTTGCGGGTTATATTGCGAGAAAAACGTTAAAAAGCTGGATGTTTTAAATGCAAAATTATGTTTATTAAAGCTTTTTATGAATCCGAAGATTCTAATGAATTGTATATGCAATGTAGAAAGTATTCGCATTCAGATGATTCACTTACGAAAGTAGCATATCTGACTCGACCTACAGATTTTTTTTTTTTAATCTTAATTTTCAATTAGACTTTCAATAATCATTGCGCAGATATTAGGCATTGCAGAAAATTATTATTAAATTTAACAGAAATTATAGAATCAAAAACCAATGATGAATTTCCAAATTGGTTTAACAAGAGTCACATATATTACGATCATAGGTTATTTGCTTTAAAATTTATGTTAAAAGTAAAAATTTATGCAAAAGCCCGTGATCATAATAACGCGAGGAGAAACCACAATAAAGGTTCTGTAGCGTCAAAAAATAAAATAATGAAAAATAAATTAAAATTTTCCTTTACTGAAAATATTTATTTTAAATCGTATATTGTTTGTTGAAAATTTGTTAATAATAAAGAGTCACTTCCCATTGATTTATTTATTAAATAATATTATAAACATTTATATTTATCGACCAGGGCCGGATTTAAATTTGTTATCCATAGGCTAATTTATTTTTGCCGCCCTATTATGTCAATATTTTGTGAATATCAGAACGAAAATTTAGCTTTAAAAATGTAAACTACACTAGTAATTCTTAAAAAAATTAATAAAAAAAATACCAAAAGTAAAACATACAAAAAATTAAATAACAATTCTTTAAAACAAACAAATTTTATAATATCACAAAAAAAACATTAAAATGTTAAAACAAATAAGTCTTGTCTATGTATATTAAATTATAGGTAAAACCCTATACTAAGATTTATCTTCGAACCTTTTTTTTCTGCAAAATCATTAATTATATCATTACAATTAATGCTATTTGTTACGTCTGGTTCAATATATAATATTGCTAAAGCTTCTAATCGTTCTTGTTCTATAATTGATCTTAAATAGGTTTTAATGCGTTTCAAACAGAAAAAAACTTCGTTCAGCAGAACCCGGTTAACAAATACACAGTATAAATATAATGTCAATATTTGAATATATACTTTTTGAGTCCATTTTGGTAAACCACTTATATAATAATTCAAAATGGAGCATTAAGTGTCTTTTTTTAATATAATACATACTCAACGAATTGTCATGCTTTACCTTGAAAGTTATTTTCAAGATGTTTGATAGCTTTCCTGTAGAAAAAGAAAGTTCTTCATAATTCATCAGAACTTATAGCTTTTTTTTAATAAATTTACGATTACGTTTTTTTTTTAAAATTTTCCTAAATTTGCCGCCCTAGGCTTCCCGCCTACCAGCCTTTGCGTAAACCACCCCTGTTATCGACAGTCAAATTTATGACAGATGTTTAAGCATTGCGTGTTCAGTTTAATTTATATGTTACTTACTTTTCTAAATTTATGTAACTGTTAATTAATTTTTGATTACAAAAAAAAGAGTAAATTACCGCTCAAATTCGCGTTTTATTTTAAACTATAAATGTTTGTATGTAAATAATAATTTTAAAAATTAATTTTATTACTTTTTTTGTTTAAATAAAAAAAAAAGGAAAAAATATTTGCTGTTGGTGGGATTCGAACTCAAAACAGCCGGTGGCAGATGTTGGCTCCTTGGAAAAATATAGTTGTTCAGATTTGGCAGTAATATGCCCACCGGTAAACACCTTACAGGCATAATGAGGAGTTAGTTATTACTTGGTAGTTTTTAAATATTGAGTTTAGATGAGTTTTTGTTTGTTTGTTATAGTGAATTGCCCAGAAAAAAAATTTTTAAAAAAAACCCGGTCGATGAAAGCTGCCGCGCTAACCCGCTCGACCACTGGTGTTTTACGTGCGGAAAAAAAAATTTTCATATATTCATCCATTGGGATCGAATTTTTAAACCCAAACGAAACGTTTAATCATTGCGTATTCGGTTTAAATCATTTAGTAAATATTTTTTCTGTATTATATTAATTAATTTTAAAATTATTTATACAAAACAGGGCAAATCTAGGATAAAATCGAATAAAATCCCCTTTCATGTTAATAAAAATATTTATTAACAATTTATAATAAATACATTTTACGATTGCATACAAATGTAATTTTTATTAAAAATATTGATAAAACAAATTTCGGTACGGTGGTTTCGTTCATGTGACGCACTTTAGCAGGCCAAGAGGAGAAAGTGCGCTCCAGTTCGGGAGTTGGCCATGCCGGGGCGCTTCTTTTTCGGCGCGTTTTCATAACACGGCATCGGCACCTCCCCTACTCATCGCTGTTCTCAGTATCTCAGTTTTTGTCTCAGTGTCTCATCAGACAGCGTGGGATGTTAGCGCTTGCTTTAGGTTTTTATTTTTATTACGTAAAGGGACCAAATTACTTGGCTAATCATTGTTATCTTTTAATGTTACTGTCAAGTAAATTAAAAAGAAAACTCTGATGTTTTACTATTCAAATTTACATGCCTTCGGCGTAAAGATAAAAGGTAATATTCTTAAATAATAAAACAAATTTCAAATAACTATTAAAAATAAATGTAATTCTTAAAATAAAATAAAACGTAATTTTAAAAATAAAATAAAACATCTCAAATTCTTTAAAGAAAAAACTAGATTAAGTGCTCAAAAGGCTCCTTGAGTTTCACAATAGCCTAGCCTATTGTAAAATTCTTGGCGTACTTTTTTTCAAATACGTTGGGAGGTATATTTTGATAGGTGGTTCTGAATTTTGAGCCACAATTCCTCCAAAGTTGTCGCCTCCTTTCATGCTGATGTCCGAATATTATCTCTTTTAAATAACCCCATAAGAAAAAGTCATTGCGCTAAATCGGGAGATCTTGGTGGATATCTTATTGTGCCTCTGGTAGTACACTTATCCGGAAAATGTGTATTTAAAAATTCGAACTGCTCCACTATTATGCGCCGGGCAACCGTCTTATTGAAACCAAATGTCAGCTAGGTTGACATTTAAATTTCAGGGCCGGTAATATTTGTTCTTCTAACAATTGTAAATAGCGTTGGCGATTTAAGCTACATCTATAAGAAATGGCCCTTATAATAGTGTTACCTAAAAATTCCCGGCCCAAACATTGAGTTTTGGTGGATATTGGGTTCTTAACTGTATACTGAAATGTTTATTTTCCTTCGACCAATACCGAACGACTGAAGGATTGTGGTGGCCGTGAAGAGAAAAAGACGTTTCATCCGAAAAAGAATATTCTGTGTAAAACGGATCATTTCGATCAATTTTTCTCTCATAGCTTCACAAAACTCCATTCGTCGAATTAGATCTTTCCGGAAAAATTTCTTGAGTTTTTGTACCTTTTTGTAAGATTTATAACCATGTTTTTTAAACATGCTTAACTGTACTTTGGTACAATTAACTGCTGGCTACTTTCACTAGAGCAAGGTTCGCTTGCTTCGACGAAAGCACAAATATTTTACATCCCTTTCGTTGAGTTTGATCTCCCCGGTTTTGTTCCTCATTGCAAATAACATTTTTTACAAGAATTGATGCAACCAGATGTTTCAAACCTTTTAAAATATTTAAAATTGTTTGAGAAGTCGGCACGGGTTGATCTGGATAATTAAAAATAAAACGCCCAATGACTTCTTCCGCACTTTCAGCAACACAGTACCATTTAATAATATTAATCTGTTCACGAGAATACATTTTAAAAGATGCCTTTTTACTTAACACACCGAAAGCCTAAGTAAAATGAATCCAGCCAGCTGGCTGAAGAGAAAGCGTTTACCGACGAATTACCCCTCCAAACCAATGACACGCTCTGGGCATACCCCTCCAAACTAATTTAATTGGAGAGTATACCTTCGACACGCCCTCAAAGAGGTGGCAACACTGGTTAATGCTCATGGTTGGGGTAATTTCTTTCCACTCACATGTTTCTCTATCTATCGCTCTGAACACAGAAACCTATTCCTAGACGACTGTTAGCCATCTGTATGCATATATATATATATATATATATATATATATATATATATATATATATATATATATATATATATATATATATATATAAATATATATATATATATATATATATATATATATATATATATATATATATATATATATATATATATATATATATATATATATATATATATATATATATATATATATATATATATATATATATATATAAATTTAATTTTAAAATTTTAAAATTTTAAAATAAAAATATATAATAAAAAATTAATTTACGGCTCCTAAAAATAAGCTTATTTGAATTATAAATTCTTATAAATGCTTTCTATTAGCATTTTATAATTACATATATCAATTGAATGTACAAAATAACGCTTTATAAAATACATTTTAATTTAAATTACGAAAACTAATGAGAAAAGCGTAATTTAAATTTTTTATTTAGTATGCAAATATTTAGAGCATTTTTCAATTAAATAATACAGTGCAACGTAATATTATTAAATTATTTTTTCTGCGTTCTTAAAAAAAGTTAGTATTTTTTGCACGATGCACCATGCTAGAAGTTTAACTTCTGCATTAGTGCTAGAAGTAAATTGACCTATGCCATGCGATAGTCCGCTTGTATAGAGGTAAAATTTATTTAACCCGAAATAATTGATGCACTGCTTTACCTACAAATAAACAGTCCTGAAATTATCCAGACAGTAAAGGGTTACGAAACCTGTGTATGATTAAGGGTTGGTGTAGAGCATAATAGGCTTAGGCCTCAGTGCTCAGGGTCCCAGCAAGGGAACTCACCATGTTAAGATAGAGAGATCCAGCCACACATTGTAAGAAAATGTAATGCCCAGTAACCTCATTTTCGAGCCCCAAAGTTAACACATTTTAAGTTATTTTTGACACGCTATTTTATACAAGTTAATGCTATTGACAGCTACTATTTCCGTAATTAAAACGAAGTTGTCAGTTTACAATTTTAATATATTTAAAGCAGCAAATTAAGCTATTATAGCAGATTTATTACAGGATAAATTTAAAAAAGTATATGAAACTTGTTATGTACGATTTATAAACTGGTGTGAATCAAAGTCCAGATGTGGATTTGGTAAAATATTGATTATCCACAATGTGGATAATCAATATTTTACCAAATTAATTTCATTCTTATATAAAAAGTCAGTAGGATTAAAAGTTTTTACCCGACAGGAATTTGATAGATATTTAACTGAAGCTCCAGATAATAAATATCTATTGGTGCATGAAACACGCATATTTAATAATGTTAATTCTTAGCTGTGTTATTGTAAAAGACAGTTTTCGGAAGCGTGTCACAGAGACGAATTACAGAAAATAATATTAGATGATATTAATAACATAAATTCTATTATGACTGTAAAAATATCCGTTAGAAAGATAAACAAACCTCGATTATTTGTAATAGCAGGAAAAATTATAAGTTTTTGGTTGAAATATATCGCAAACATGCATCCCTTCCGTCAGTCTACCAGTTATAATAAAAATTTGTATAAGATATTATAACGGAAAAATATTTACTTTAACCTGTTGGTATAAATACTTTAAGTGATATTGCAAAATATTTAAATTTTCGTGCAGAAAAAATTTATTTTCCAAACTAATATGCGTGCGGAAAAGTAGTAATTTTCGGAGGCTCGTAGAAAAATTTTTTACTTCTTGATCTCTACGAAACTGAATTATATGGCGATAATTTGCTCTTCTTCGAATTCTGGGTATCGTAAATACTGAAATAACATTAAAAGTTATTTTTTCTACTAGCGTGTGGAAAGCAGCACTTTTCCGCACGCAATTTAGTTTAAAAAGTGTCACTTTTCCGCACTAGTGCGGAAAATAATCACTTTTCCGGACCAGTGCGGAAAAGTAAACCCTTGCAAATTTCCCACTTAAACAGGTACTTAATTTTTTTTTAATTCTGAAGTTTGACTTAGTATAATTCTATTATTGGCATAGTATTCTTTTATTTGTACAAATTAGGTGTAAAATCAACGAAATATTCACTAAAAATTAATATTGTTTTAAAAACATTGTTTTAAACATCCTTATAATAAACTTCTTGTCAGATTTTTAGTTTTGACCGGGCCGGTGTCCATATTATAAAAATTAAAGTCATTAAAAGTCCCGATAAAAATTAAAGGTTTTAGTACATTCTGATCAGTACGGATTTTGAATAAAAACGTTTCGATGATATTGACAAAGGGGAATCGGATTTAAATTTAAAGAACGCCATTCAATTGTTTCTTGGTTGTCTGGTGTACCAACAAAACTGTCTAAAATCACTAGACAATTTTGTTGACATTTTTAAGAAGAAAAAATAATTTTTGTTGCTCTTCTTTATTAAAAATATTTGTTAAAAAAAGGTAAAATTAAATTTATCTTATAAAATAACAAGTGTCCGGGGAATCTTTTAATTGTAAACATTTCACACTCCAAAAACCATTCTAGCCGAAGTTTTGTCATTTCCGAGGAAATTGAAAATGGAAAATATCTAGCTTTGTATAGAAAGTATTCCAGTTTACGAAAGCCCGAAACACCAAACAGAAGATTTTTTGTTAATGCCAAAAAATTGGCTTGTACTGTCCAGTGCATAGAAATAGATACTTTTGGCAAGATGCCCTCTGAAATAGCTGCCTATTTACGTCTTCCAAACGCAGAACTTTACACGGGACATAGCTTTTCCGTTCCTCAGCTACAATGTTAGCTAATTCTGGTGAAGGCATAACGAATGTTAAAAGACTTGGCGGTTGGAAGTTATCATCTGTTGCAGAAGGCTACCTAGAAAGCTCCACAAGTTTCAAAAAGGACTTATCAAACAACATATTATCCCAAAATTCATCTACCTTTAAACACAGCAAAACGCACTCAAGGCCCATTGTACCGTCTTCTAGCAAGCCACAATGTGTCTCCGTTACCTGTAACGTCGACCGATTCAATTGCACCTCAACGGCAATCTCCAACTCCGCAACTTACCCACAACAACTTGCCTCTGCGATTCATTTGCAAAATGCTACCAACTGTTCTTTTACGATTAATGGCGTTAATAATAATAAGTGATAATGGTAAAAATAAATATTATCTAATGGTTGTTTAGTTTGACTTTTTCCACACACTCGTAGAAAAAATGTTGTACCTAACACGTACGGAAAGTGTCTTTTCCACCCTTGACGACTTACCTGAACTCCGCTTCGCGTCGTTCGTGTAACTTTCCGCACTTGTTAGGTAAATAACTATAATATAGTTTTAATATTAATTTAAATTAAAGAAGAAATGGTATTTATTTATGTTATTTAAGTCATTTTTGGTTGGCGTCAAAAAAGCTTTGAAATTTTCACAATTTAATAGAAATTTGACCCCTATAAATTATGGCTAGAAGAGTTAAGTCATCACTATTTTATATTACCATATTAGCAAAATTTTAGCAGTGGATAAATTTAAACAATCAAATTTTAATTAGTATTTAAAATTTAAAGTTATTTTCTGTTGTTCTAGGTCTGCAAAAAATCGATTGAAACTATCATAGAACCACCAAGTGCCACACAGTTAGAAGTAATAAGGAATGACATAAATGAAATTAGTGAGGATAAATTAAAACACAATGAAAAACTTATGCACGACTGGATACGATGCCAAAGTCACTTTCCAAAAGATATTGGTAAGTAATAGTTTTACTATGAACAAGTGTGTGACAGAAGACAAGGCACATTATTAGGTATAGCTAACTGGACGGCCAGACACGTGAGGACAGACGTCGTCGCCTCACGTAAGCCAGCGGACGAGAACCTAATCACGAATACGTTTAATAATGCATTAGCTCTTTGTTTAAGACAGAAATCGACGAAATATATGAACTATATTCTGCCCATTTTCGATTAAAAAATATATCTGGTAAAAATATATTTTTTATTGCTAAAACCAAGGAAGTTTAAAGGTGTATGGAAGCCCAATGCTATGGTCCATTCGATCAAAAAATGTCCAGCCCAGTATGAAAATAACTGTCAAGAGTTGGCCCCGCCGATTCTGCGCAATAACAAAATTCCACGAATATTTAATTGTGTTGTACTTACACACTGAAAAAGTCAGTGTGAAGTTAGCCAACACATTATAATTTTATGAGAGCCGAGTACCGTTTTTTGGATTAATAAAAACCCTTTCTTATTTTAGTGATTAGTGTTTAATTAAATTGTGACTATAATTTTGTGTTTATTTTTTTTACTTATAATATCGTAACAAAATGACTAGAGGTTGTATGGTTTTGTCTTGCAAATCCAAGGGTAACATACCCGTCTTTTTAACTTTAGGTAAGTATTTTTTATATTTAAATTAGGTGCTTCTTATAAGACGTAACGTTAGGTAACCGAATAAGTAATAATATATCAATTATGAATAATAGAAAATGAAAATTTCATAGAAAATATTAGTGAGAAAAGTAAGGCAATCTTAACTATCTTTTAGATGATTTCCACAATGTTTGTGTATTTCTGTGATTATTAAAAAGAAATAAGGTTTACATTTAGGTACTTTTATTTCATTTAATAATTTAGTACACTCTTTTAAAGGATCAAAATTATTGATTACTGGGCAGACCAGGCAAATTTTAATATATACAGGTTCCTCTAATTAAATGAAAGGAAGTAAAATTTTGTACGGTTTGGGCGCTGATTACAAATCTAAAAAATCGGCAATGTTTCGTTTTCGAGATATTCATCATCAAAATTGAAAATCAAACTAACCTTATTTACACTATTCCTTCTTCTTTTTGCAAAAAATTTCTTATTTTTACACTAAATTTGCACACAATATTTATTTTAAACCTTTTTTACACTTTTATTTTTTAAGCAAATATGGCTGCTGCCTTTGAACTTAAAAGTTCGCAATTTAATGGAAAAAAGATGTAAAATAAATAAAAATACAAGGTTTTAAAAGGTGTTTATAAAATATTGTGTGCCACTTTAGTGTAAAAATCAAAAATTGTGTACAAAAAGAAGGGAGAATATAGTGAAAATGAGGTTAGTTTAATTTTAAACTTTGATGATGAAGAGCTCGGAAACGAAACGTTGCCGAAAAGATATTTTTTCAGATTTGTAATCAGCGCCCCAAAAAACCCCTGTATACCGAATTTGATCAAAATTGGAGAGGAGGCAACTTTCGAGACAATACCATTTGTTTAAAAATAAATTAGATTATTGGTTTCTTAATCTTGCATTATCAACTTTTTAAGCTCGACATACTGTACACACATAATATTTAACGGATACTATTACAATGGATACTTAGGTACCAAAGGTTACTAAACATTTTTAACCACTGTTATTCTGTCTCATGAATGTTTGTTATTAGTGAAAAGTATATGCCTAAAAAGCAGCTATAAAAATTTTCAATGTACAACCAGAATCTTAGGATTAGATTAAACTCATTTACACTATCTTGCCCTTCTTTTATCAGAAAATTGGTGATAAGTACATAATACTATCATACAATGTTTGAAATTTATTTTAAAAATCGTGTTTTTATTTATTTACAAAGATGTTTGAAAACAAAACTTCCAAAAAATGACCATTTAAATAGAAGGTAAAGTGCGCCATCTATTCTTTCCATATTATATCAGATGATATAAAATCTAATATTACACAATAATTTTAAATATTCTATAGTAGTATCCTTTAATAACCAACAATTTTGTGCAAAAAAAAAAAAAACAGTGAATGTTGGAATTTAACATTTGATGATGTCAAATTTATAGATAGTAACAAAGAATTATGGAAATCCGGCCTTGACCTACTATTCATTGCGCAAATTCCGCGGGACCAACCCCCCTATTCCCGCTGCCCTGCACGCCTGGACAATTTTGTTCTACAGTATTGGGCTTCCATACACCTTTAAACTTCCTTGGCTAAAACAAAATGAATACATACTATTTAACCAATGCAGTACATTTTTGGTTCAGGTGTTTTACTCAATTAAAATTAAACGGTTTTTATTTATTTTTTGTAAATCTTTTAACGACATAAAATGACGTGTGGGGGTTATGGCCCTAAACATTTTTTGCAGCAACTGGTGAACTGTAAAAATTTTTAGGATGAATGCAGGAAAAAATTTTACTAAAGGAATTTTTCATGTAATAAAATTTTCTTTAATATAAATACTACGACAAGGGTCTGCTTATTTGAATATGAACGAAAATTTTTGAATTTTTTCTTTGTCCAGTAACAGATAATTTCTTAGATGATAGATTAATTTAATATGGAAGTATTCACATCTCACTACCAAACGACGGACATACGAGTTGGATAAAATTATAATTTTATATTTGACCGTAGTACAACGTATATAAATTTATTTGCTTCACTTTAAGGTCATTCTCTGGGTCAGAAGCCTGTTTACTGCTTTGTATATTTTTGCAATATTATTCTAAATTTTTAAGATTAAAAAACAAACGGAAAAAATTAGATTTTTATTTTCTTTGATATTTGATTTTTCCCCTCAATAAGATTTTTTTTCTATCTATAAAAAAAAGAATTTTTAAATATCAGTGTGTCCCAAATTGGTGGGGAATTAGGGGGTCTTTTAAACCACCATAATAGAAAATCGGGTAAATGGGGGAAAAATTTTGACAATTATGTTAGTAAGCTCTTCAAAATACAAATATTTTCTATTTGGGCCCTTGACTCCGGCGAATGTCTTTAGCGTTTTTTCAAGTTAGCTGGGGTCCCCTAGTATTAAAAATTTTTCAACTTGTAAAATGGTTAATTATTTAAAGAAAAACTTTATATTTTGCAACGTTATTTCCAAAGCAATAGAAATGTTAATATAGTGCGCAAACGTATTTCGACAATTTTCCTGAAAGCCACCATCCTAAACTAACGTACTTTCAAAAACGGGTTACAATTTGCTTAAATTCGAAGTTTTAAAAAAAAAAACCTAAAAAGTACGTTGAACAAAATTGACAACGGATGCTGCAGTTAACCAACATTTTAAAGAAAACCCAAAATTTCAGCCGGGGATGTTAATAGAGAATTCTACATACCTAAGTCAACCATTCATAGGGTAGTTAGGACTATTTAAAAAATATCTTTTTTGTAAGAAATAGGGGCAACATTTTTAATTTTAGGTGTTATTTTACATCTTCATTTTACCAGGAATTTTAGTTTAGCCACTTTTCACTTTTTTCCGTTTTAATTAACTTGTTACGGTAGTTTTGTTTAAAACGGTATTAACAATTTTAGCTATGTTCGCAAACCCCATTTCTGAAAAATATCTGTTCAGTTTATCTATTTTGCTAATTACTTGTATTTTATTGTTGACAAAAAAATGACGTTCGCCGGAATAAAGGGCCAACTAAGAAAATATTTTTTTTTTAAAAATAAATGAGGTTATAAACTTTAAATTATAACATGTTATACATTGTTGAAATCAGAATAAAAAGAATTTTTGGCGGTAAAAACCCAATAGGGCGCCATATAAAAAAATAAAGTTGATGATGTTTTTAAAAAACCCGAAACGTAGAAAAAAAAAAATTATACTCGGTCATATTCCACAAAAAAGTTGCTTTGAAGAAGTTTTTACAGATTTTAAAAAAAGATCACTAATAAAAAAAAAAAAATGGCCGATTTTCAAAATGATGTTTTAGGTTTTTTTTAAAATTTCTCAAAAAACCTGAATAGATAACAAAACGGGATTAGTTCCCAAAATAATTTTTCAAAACTTTCCCCCTTTAACCGATTTTCTATCTATCGTGGTTTCCAAGGTCCCCATACATTCCCCACGAATTTGGGACACACTGTATTCCTAGATTGACATTTATATCAAAAAAGGCAAAAATGTAAAATTCTATTTTCATAAAAAGGCAAATGTATCGGAAGTGTTTATTAGCACATAAAAAAAAACAAAAATATAAATAATTAAAAATGAAAAAAAGGTTTTTCGTTTTTCGACGATATATGATAAACTATTAATATTTGGGAAATATTGAAAAAAAGATCCTTAAGGAGAATAAAATTTCCAAAAAAACTTCTGAGTCCTGGAACCCTATCTGAAACATTTTCATGTTTTTGATTGTTCATTCTATTCTCTAGTAGATACAATAGGAAATGCTTAAAAAAATAAATTTCAAAAAATTTTGAGTCCCGGGAAACCCCAAACCCGAAAATTTTCATGTTTTTGATTGTTCCATTTCTACTGGGTAAATAGAAAATTTAATTTTCCTACGAGGGGGGAAAAATCCACTTTTCCCCGGGATTTAGTGCAAAATTTTCGCACGCCCTGGGGAAAAATAAAATATTTAAAATCTTACAGGTAAGCAAGATTTTATGTATTTTAGTAATTGTAGGTATTTCTCAATAAAAGCCATTGCAAGTTTTAGTTTATTCTCTTTTTTGTTTGTTACTGTAATTTTCAATATTTTAAATAAAACAAAAAAAAAATTTTTTAAATTTCCCTTATAATAATAATAAATAATTTTGACAAGTCAAGAACAATCTTGGTGATTTTAACACATGTCGATTTTTTTTTTCGTTTCCATATGAAAAGCAATTGCACAAATGAAATTTTAATACAAACAAGCATTTTTAATGAAAAGGCGTCATAGTATTTTTTTAATTAAATAAAAATCCGACAAAAATAATTATTTAAAATGGGTAGTTCCGATGAGGAGCTACCAGATTCTATCCTGGATGCAGCAAATACCGTAAGTTTGAATTTATTACCAGCAAAATCTCGTGAAAATATGAGAATCAATATAGTCATTTCGAAAACTGGTGCTCCAGCAAGGGGACAAAAAGTATTAAAGAAAAATGTTCTTGCCATTTTGCGGATTTGCAAAAAACATATAAACCTAATACTTTATGGAGTAAGTACTCTATGTTAAAATGTGTCCTCAAAGTGAAAAGGAACCTTGATTTAAGTTCATATTTCAAGCTAACATCACTACTTAAACACCAAAACGTGAGAACCGGCCAAAAAAATCAAAAACTTTCAGCAAAGAAGAAGTTTTAAGATTCATGAAAGAAGCACCTGATAAATTTACCTTCTAATAAAGTTGCTACAATTTTTGGATTAGCCGGTGTTGTGGGAGAGAGAACTTACAAAAATAATGATTGATGACATACAGGATAATGAAAATTTGATAGTGGTGAAAATTCCTGACAGTAAAAATAACACTTCCAGAATCTTTGTAGTGTCCGATGAAACAAATAACGGACTTTATCTGCAATTGTAACGCAAATATGCAAATTTGGAAAACCACATACCCCACACAGACGTTTTTTGTCCAGTATAAACAAGGAGCATGCAGTACGCAATTGTGGGAATAAATTCAATAGGTAAAATCCCTTTTCAGAAATTGCTGCATACCTAAAATTAAAAAATCCAGAAGAGTACACTGGACATAGTTTTCGTCGATCCTCTGCGACTATGTTAGCGGATTCTGGAGAAGGAATTACCAATGTCAAGCGACTTGGGGGCTGGAAATCAACGGCTGTAGCTGAGAGCTGAATCCACAAATCAGAAAAAGGATATGTCAAATAAAATATTGACCATGAACAACTCCCCTCCTGAGCTAAGTCAACCTTTATCAAGCCGTACAATAAGCGTTCCATAAGCCACCCGCTAAAAATTACAGGTTCTGCAATTAATTTACAATATGCTAATAAATGTTCTTTTGTTGTAAATGTTATCAACAAATAATTCCCATTTATAAATATGTTGTAGTAGTTCTTTCAGATTAAACATAATTTAAAAAATAATCATTGCTTTAATATTGGTATTATCTGACGCTCGTAGGAAAAATTTTGTTCCTAACGCTTGCGCAAAGTGACTTTTTTGCACTTGACTGCTTTCCCGAACTCCGCTTCGCGTCCTTCGGGCAACGGCAGTCGCGTGCGGAAAAGGATCGCTTTGCGCACTTGTTAGGAAAATAACTATTAGTTTTTAGTATGTTTTTTTACTCTACAATTATTACTTTTTCTTTGTCACAAAGACTGTTTTGATTAATTATTAATATTTTCTTATTTGAAAAACAGGTTACTTTTAAATAACTCAAAAATAAGTGCAAATACTAAAACGCGATTTTCGCGACAGTGTTGATGGTGTTTTTTTCTTCTAAACCCATAACAAAAAATTATGTCGTTGTATTTAACTTTCTTGACAAAAGCTTAAAAACATGAGTTTTTTTTTAATTCACGCACTCTAGTTGGTGAACTACAAACCAGCCGACACCGAAAAGGACGACATTTAAATAAGATTTACATTTTCTTTTAAACGAGTATTAACTTGCTTTATTTGCGATTAAAAATATGGAAGGTACGGCTAATTAAAAGTTGAATTATTAGTCATATTCCCTCAGATTTTTTGCTAATATTATCAAAATAATGCCTAATTCTAGCTACTTTTGGGGACAAAAAGATTTTTTTCTACTACTGTATAAATAAGAAAACTTTGTAGTCCTAGCAACGCGAATGATAACGAAAGAGAACCTTCGTGTTACCTGGTTGCTAAGCGTTGCTAGCTACGAAAGTAATATTTTCAGCGCCTGGACAAAAAAGTAAGAGTAAAAAAAAGAAAATATGCTTGTGGGAAATATTAGGATTTATTTATAAAAAGTAACTAATTTATGACAAAATATTTTAAAAAACTAGGTTACGTATTACCATTAAAAGTAATTGTGCAATTTGAGCAATTAGCAAAAGAAATTGGAGGAATAATACTTGAATTAACAGTTTTTAAATTTGTTGTTGGGGTATCGTTATCACCTTTAACTAAGTTAATATTCATATTTTTCACTGTTACTTCATTGGAGGAAATATTGGTAGGAATTTCCTGTAAAATCTTCTTTGAATTTTCCACCTAATTACTATAGGATTCAGCAATATATCCCTCCGCAACAGAAGAAGACTTCCAACCTCCATGCCTTTTTAAGTCCAAAATATCACATCCGAAGCATTGGCAAGGAACGTTAGTTGACGTTCTTCTAAAAGAATGGCCAGTGTATCTACTGATGTCTTCAAGCTTTAAAAACTTCGCAATTTCTTTAGGTACATTTGAAATAGTGTGCTTTCCAATTACTTGATTAACACATTTACCTCTTTCATAACGATACAATAAACGCTCATCTAGAGCATACCTTGGTCTCAGCTTAATATATTCCTGTAGAAATCTGACATAAGGAACTGATCCTTCATCGTTGGTTACTACAAAGTTTCTTTTAACTTTATTTTTAGACTCCACTATTTTTACTATAGCCACGTGATTTCTTATTTCTACATCACTTAGCTTCATTCTGTATATTTCGTCTGTCCGGCATGCCCCAGCCACTCCCATAATGGCTATTACTTTCATTGCTAAGTAACTTTGATCAGGCGCGTTAAGTAAAAACTTTATGATTTCTTCTTTTTTAAAAATTTTTGACTTTTTTGCCTCATAACCATCGTTTTTCCTTTTAATAAAAGCAACTAGTTTCTTGAACTCCGAAATATCTTGATTTTTGTTTACGGAAATTGTTAACTTGAGCATGGAATATACAGACCAGAGGGTTGGTGGTGATAAAGACTCGGATTTTTCTTGAAAATACGCCAACATCACATTCTCGTCAATCCGCCCCACATTTTTTGTAGCAAGCCATTCAGAAAACGATTTATATGTTTGATGAGTACCTCTTTAGATTTGTCTGGCAGAAGTGAGGCACACGCAAGGTCAGCTGCCTTTTGGATGCCATTTTCATATTCATTAAACATTTTAAAATGGGAATGGATTTATACTAAATTAACAATAATTCAAAATCTGACAAGTTCTGATGACAGACAATGTCAACAATAAATGTGTTGCTATGGATTAATTTTTAACAGGTAAAATTTCAAAATCTCTCATATTTCTATTAAAACATGATGTTAATGATTATTAAATTATGCGATACATAGAACAGTAGCAGAAAAAATATAATACATTACACGATGCGAAAGGCCTTTCAAGTATTCGGAGGTTTTAAATAGCCTCGGCTTCGCCTCGGCCATTTAAAAACCACCTCACACCAAAAAGTAAACTTTCGCATCTTGTAATGTAAATAACTATTTAATTTTGCTCGCGGTACTTTTAGAAAAATAATTTCCAACTAGTTCTCTGGACCAGTTTGACTAAACATATTTTTGTTAGTATACCTTTAAATTTAAAAAGCATTTTATCCTATGTAAAATATTGCGTCAATATTAATTTTATAAAATAACTGCTTAAAGAGATTTTTTAGCTCTTTTGACTTTCAATTCTAATAAAACTCTTTGTAAGACATACTTACTGTATAGCTGATTTTGATTTCCAGTTTTTTCGCAACAAAGACGTATTATTAAATTAGAAACAAAAAAAATGGTTTTTATTATTTCCAGATAAAGCATTTATTCGTGCCTTTATCAGAGGTAGCAAACATAACCTGGAAACAGCAAAAACGAAACTGGAACATCACCTCGCAGCCAGACATTTATATCCAGAAGTATATTCTAATCGATCTCCCTTAGCCAAAGAAATTATCCAAGCAATGGATGTAGCGTAAGTAAATTGTTAGAATAAAAAGTTGTTCGCAATTAAAAAATATGTTTAAATACGCAATTACATATTTCTACACATTTTGCTGGCATTTCTACTTAATTTCTACCAAATTTTGCTAAATACAACTGATTTTTTGAATGCCACCGTCAAATATTTTTTATCAGAGAATCCTAGATTACATGTACCGGGTGTTCCACTAAGAGAGGTAGTCGGCTATATCTCAGAAAGTACTAATGGTATAACTATCGGGAAAAAATTTTTTAGATAAAAGTGACCAAGAGAAATTGTTGGAAATTATTTTCAAGTCTGTGGATGCCTAGGGGCTAAGGGTAACAACAAAACATAAAAAATACTTTCTCAAAAAATATCAAATAAAGGTATCAATAAGGGTACTATTTTATTATTTAATGTTTTCTAAATAAAAAGTTTCAGGTGTAATTTTGTCATTTAAATTAAAGTGTGGGGAAGGTTAAAGTTTAATTTAGAAAAAGTACTAATAACTCGGTTTGCTTTAACCGAATTTAGTAAACTTAGTCTCGTTTAGAAGTGATTTTAAGCATTATTTTCAGGTGTATAAACTATTGCTGACTCATCTCACAAACGCCGCTAGAGGGCGTCAAGGTAAAACTTTAACTTATTTTACAAAATTTTTGAAAATTTTAAATACAATGATATATACCTTTTACATATTTAGATTAAGAAAAAATTCAACAAAAGCGAAAACGCAATTTAATATCCTTTTCAAACCGAATTAGCAAAAATATAAATACGACATAGAGACGTAACGCATTTAACGACAAATGTTTTCTACCTAAGATTTCTTTAGGTAAAAATTAAATTTATAAATTTTACAAATCTAATGACATACTGCATGGTTTTTACTAATTTAACCCATTTAACGATATTAGACAACATTAGATAATTACCAACCTAAAACTGTAATAATCCATGAGCGTGGTCCTTATCAAGTTAGCTTTGAAAACAAAGGATGCTGAAATGTCAAAAATCCAACAATTTTATTTCAAAATATTATTTTTAGTGTTGTGCTATTGTGTTCTTTAAATATTATTTTAGTTTAGTTCTTTTGCCTTTGCTTGAGGATTAAACTCTACATAAGCAAAAACGTTGATGACATTTTCCCAGTTCTACGGCGTCTGCGCTGTAAGGGGGAAGAACACTTCCCGGGTAGAAAGCGATTTGCTAAACAAGTGAACATTCTGCTGCAGCTGCCGTACCGGCCTCTCAAGGATATCTCAACATACAGCCTTGCAGCTATTGTCGCATTTTGCAGACACTCAAAATAAATAGCAATAATATCAACTGCTTCTTCAAGCAATAAAGGCATCTTTTAAAACAGAATAGCACAACACTAAAAATTATATTTTGAAATAAAAATTGTTGGATTTTGACATTTTAGCATCCTTTTATTTTCAAAGCTAACTTAAAGGACCACGCTCGATGGTTTATTACAGTTATAGGTTGGTAATTATCTAATGTTGTATAATATCGTTAAATGGTTTAAATTAGTAAAAATTACGTAGTATGTCATTAGATTTTGTAAAAATGTATAAATTTAATTTTTACAAAAAAATCGGCCTAGTAGAAAACATCGTGTCCTTAAATACGTTACGTCTCTAGTAGTATTTATATTTTTGCGAATATATTCGGTTTGAAAAGAAATATTAAATTGCGGTTTTCGCCGTTTTGTTAGGATTTTTTTTCTCTATCTAAATATGTAAAAAGGTATATATCATTGTATTTAAATTTTTCAAAAAATTCGTAAAATAGGTTAGTTTTTACCTTGACGCCCTCTAGCGGCGTTTGTGAGATGAGTGTAGCAATAGTTTATACACTTAAAATAATGCTTAAAATGCTCTTCTAAAGGAGACTAAGTTCACTAAATTCGGTTAAAGCAATCCGGAGTTATTAGCACTTTTCTAAATTAAACTTTAACCTTCCCCCACCACTTTAATTTAGAACTAACAAAAATAACACCTGAAGCTTCTTTGTTTAGAAAACATTAAAGATAAAAATAGTACCATTTATTGATACACTTTATTTGATATTTTTTTGAGAAATGTATATTTTTATGCTTTGACGTTACCCTTACGCCCCCTAGCGGCCATCCCACAGACTTGAAAATAATTTCCAGCAATTTCTCTTGGTCGCTTTTATCTAAAAAATTTTTTCCTGAAAGTTATACTATTAGTAGTTTCTGAGATATAGCCGACTACCTCTCTTAGTGGAACACCCGGTACAATAATTACAATTAAATTTTCGTTGTTCAAGTAGAGATGTTTTGAGAAATTAAAAAAAATATTATAAATTAATGCAACCGCATATTTGAACCCAATTTTTAATTCCGAACTACTTTTCATAATAACAATTTTTGATATTGTTAAATATAAAGGTACTTTACTCTTGACTAAAATTCGTATTTTTACTTACCTTGTATAGGATTAAAAAATTATAATATTTGATGATTGTATTTTAGATTCCAGAGCATGCAAAACTTTTTATAAAAAATAACTTTTTTTCGTAAAGTTAATAATAAAAAAGTTTCTTATGGCCGGTTGCACCAAAAGTATCTTAAGTAGACCTTTATTAAGGAGCTCTTAAAATTAAGGGTAACTTAAATTGTTTTCGCTTTTACCATTAGATTTTTATTGCAACTTAACTAAGACTACTTAGAAAGATGGCAACGTTGCATCGTTCTTCTTTTTTATTGTTGGCCTTTACAACGCGAATAATCAGAATTAACTGATATTAGATCTTTCCTTTTCTAGCTTGTGTGTCATTTAAATGATAGAAGATAGATCCGACTTGAATCTTTGTAAATAATTAAAACTTTAATTTTTTTCATTTTATAGACATTATAATACGAAATCAGTTTAGTTTGTGATTTTTTGTTATAAAATTAATAACAATATGGAAAAAAAAGATCAAGGGCGCCTTTCTTTACGGCCATAGAAAGGGAATAATTATTGTCAATATGAAATATAAACACAAATACATAATTTAAAAAAAAAACTTTTATTATTTTATATGAACAAATAAATATTCCTAATTTACAAGTAAATACTTTAAATTTAAAAGCTAATACAAACTTGTCATGTTTAAACTAAAGCTCATCTTCGATTTGCTCAAGTAAGCTAAGCACTGTTGGTTTCGTTAATTTGAACCTTTTGAAAAATGTAAGATTATCCATCTCGTCAAAACAGTTCTTTTTAAAAATAACAGAACAATGTCCAAAAGAATAAAAAAAGGTAAATAAATCTCAAAATTGCCATAAGTAATAAAAATTCTATTTTACATCGCATTTATAATATCACAATCCAAAACACCATTGTTTAAAAACTTCGTTTTTACATAATTTTTATCAAATTAATTATTTGAAACTACAAACAAACGAAAAATAAACAATAAACAAAATATTTGTCAAATGTCAACTTCAAATTACTTAAGGGATCATTAAGTACAGAAAATCATACACTTAAAGTTAAGGGAGCATTAAGGACCAATTTCAGCTGGTGCAAGAAACATTTGAAACTTAAGGGGCAGTTAATGCTTAAGAACAACCCAAGTGTCGCAAAAAGTGTTGGTGCAACCGGCCATTATATATTGCCAACTTAAGTAGGTAGGTTTAAAGTGAGTGGGTATAACACCCTTCCACCGCGACCGATCGGTCTATTATGGCTTGCCAACTTAAGTAGACACACTGTCTATATGCGGTCAAGTCAAATATCGTCAATTGTGATAATATTTTTCTTTTTTAGAAGTTTAGCATCTTTACCTAAATTAACAAAAAATGGACATAGACTGCACTGCTTCAGACTTAATAGATATGATCCCGCAGAATTCAGCCCTTTTGGTGTAATAAAACTATTTTTTATGATATGTAAGTACCTAAGTAGAAAAGGAAGCAACTAATAATGTATGTCTCAATATCTCAATAGTTTTGGCACTAACTATCTAGTGCTTCACCCCTTACCCTTCCCATGTAAAGCCTGGATATTCTGCAGTAGAAATCGCTTACCAAACTAAAATTGTGTCTGCGAATTTAACCTTTTTTTTACTTTTTGGGCAGTCTTCTATATTTTCGGTATGAAAACCATAATTTTCTTAAATCTTTTAATTGTCTAAAATACAGTATTTTTTATCGCAAAATAATAATTCTCTTTTTGCAAAATGGATCCGCCTTAATGCCCGACAAAATCGTGATATTCGTGCCAGCTGGCTTGCCGTATATTTTGTATTTTTTTTTCGTTTTCGCTATTTTATATTTTTTTCGGGTCAATTTTCTTGAAATTGTGTCCTTAGAAGTGCGATATTTACGTTCAAATTTCCTCATAGACACTCTATTTTCAGCCCTCCCCACCAATCTATTTGCCCTTTTATGGGTAAAAATCCTGCGACTGTCATTTTTTTAAAATTAAGGCATGGTATACCTTGCTCACATTCAGCGCGAAATATTTTGTGTTTCGAACATACTAACTATTTCAGGTTTAAGCATCCGCCCAACTAAATTGTAAATACTTTTTCGTAGTTCTCATTTATAAGCCATTTTAAGGCAAAAAAGTTTTTTAATTAAATTGT
>JAHBCN010011295.1:29520-45115 GCA_019359885.1 Listronotus oregonensis | reverse complement strand
AAATTAGTATCCAAGGGTTTTTGGTTAACGGATTTTAATTAATCTTAAGGTTTTTGTAAGGGGCGCAACGTGGTTTTTTTACAATTTTTAACAATCACAACTTTTTGGTACGGCCCTGTATTATATTTGTGAGTTAATTAAATAATTGTTTTGCTATTGTTACGTCAAAAAGGTATACTTGTTAAAATTTGATATGAGCAACCGTTTTCGAGATATTTAAATTTAAAAAAAAATACGACGCATCTGATTTTATTATATCAACATTTAAAAAAAAAAAAAACAAATGTATAATTAAACAATATGTATTTTAATTTTCAATAAAATTATTGTTCCTAATTACTTTTATGGTTATTTTTGAACCCTGAGTACGTACAGTTACGGCCATAAAATGTCGGGTAACGATTTTACGTGTTGTAAAACAGCCTTCAGTTACCAGATTACCTTTACTTTAGACATTAATTCGAAATCTGTCATTGTCCAAAAAATATATCAAGTTCTTCGAACCATGTCACGCATATCAGTAGCAAAAAAATTCAAGTTGTTACATTGCTGAAGGAGGGCTACTCAGAAAAATCTGTTGCGGAGAGAGTCGGAGTGCCAAAGAGTTCGGTCATGATATCAAACAAAAATTTCATGATAGAAATTCGCACGAGAGAAAGGAAGGTAGCGGTCGTCCACACATATCAACCGAGGAACAAAACGAAAACCTGATAAGCTGCGTTCGAAGAAATCCTTTTAAAACAGCCTCTTCTGCAAAACTAGAAAGAAAGGAAAGGGTATCTACCACGGGAAATACGTTTCTGGGAAAGGGTAATATTTAGAGATGAAAAAGTTTTCCAGTCAAGTTTTAATGGAAGTATGCGAGTATATAGACCCCAAATTCAAGATTTGAAGAGACATATACCCAAAAGATAAAACAGAGTGGTAGGTTTTCGGTCAATGTTTGGGAATGTATCGGCGCAAGATGGGTGGGCGTTTGCCATCATATCCAGGGCAGCCTTAACGCCAATTCTTATTAAAAAATACTCCAAAATATCATGCTGCCAGCGGCCTATAATGTCTATGGGAATGATTTTATCTATCAGCACGACAATTGTCCGGTCCATACAGCCCGAAGGGTCACCGACTGGTCAAGAAACAACCAGGTTAGAATCCTTCCCTGGCCATCGCGAAGTCCCGACGTCAACCCGATGGAAAATGTATGGGTACTGATAGTTAAAAAAATCCAGTCAACACATGTTCAGCCCGCAAATGAAGAAGAGTTATGGGCACAAATTCAAGAGGCGTGGAATAGTTTGACTGAGGATTACACTAGAATATTGTTCGCTTCGATTTCTAAAAGATTGGCCTTGGTGATCGAAAAGAATGGAGCTATCATAAAATTCTGATTTTTGTTTTATAGTTTATTAATATTCAATTTGATTTTAGTTTTCTGTATAAATTAATGGAATTTCGCTTACTTCAAGTCTTTGTTTGTTTTTTGTCAGCTAGGAAATTGATATTAAAAGGCCTGTGAACGTGACTGTGTACTTCAAATATATAATTATCAGGTGAAAGCCTGGTTTACGAAAAATCAATGATTTTGCCACAAATTGTCAAATTTTGCCCGAAATTTTATGGCCGCAACTGTGCCTGAAGCATTGACATTTCCTCATGAATCACCCTGTATACTAAATTTTAAGATTCGATTTTTCCAGTATGTTCCCTTAAATTTTGATGACTTAATGAGTCAGTCAGTCAGTAGTAAAATGATTCATTTTCAAAATCGAATATCGCAAAAACCACTTAACTTAACTTTCTAGGGTAATTAAAATATTTATGTAAATTTACATACCAAATCTCATTCCTTTATGTGAAACAATACGGAAGTTATGATAGGAAGAAAATAGTCTGAAACGTTTTGTGTAATATACACACTGGGTGCGTCAAGCCGGAACGCACTCCTGTGCGCCTAGATATACTTATAGCAGTTAAATAAAAAGTTACAATCAAATTCCGGTTTATATTTAAACCAAACCCGTATTATATCATTTATATAATAAATACCTATTTTTATCATTTGCCATATTTCCAATCACCTACCAAATTAATCAAGCTCATATCAAATTTAATCAAAGTAAGATCACATTCGATTTTTAAGGTATGTTTACAGCAATACAAGCGATATCGTGATGATCCGATTAAGTGTGTGGCGTAACGGGACCTGCCGAGCCTGACCTACTAAAATATTTTACGTGTTATATAACGAATTTCTTTACAGTGGCGTGCGAGAAACGACAATTTGATTTTTTGTAAAATTAAAACCTGATATGGCGTATTTTATTCAGTGGAAAGTCATTTTTTAATACATATTTAATATTATTATAAGCAAATTAATATAAAACAACAATAGCAAATACAAATCAAACATATTTATTATTAACATTTTTTTAATTTAACTTTCATCTCTGTTTGTAATATCTAGATTGTATTAATTAAAAATTTTAAAAAGTTTTTGCGTCAAATTTTTCTTCTTGCAACTTTTCTTTTATGCAATATATATTTTTTTTGACTTTGAAATTTATTGCTGCAATTTGCTTTGACAATAATGTTTACCAAATTGCTAAAATTTGTAAACAACTTATTTAATTATTTTTTAAAAGTCTAAACTATAAAAGAAATGGCCAAATGGATTTTTAAATTTTTATTTATTAGTATATATTAACCTTAATTAAATTTTATTTTTGCCTACTTTTTGCATTTTGATTAGAACTTCTTCCTAGCGCTAGCTGTTTTTTTTTTTATTTCAAAAAACAATTGACATTGCTTGTCTTAATAGGCCTTGTAATAGTTAAAAATTGTTTTGTGCGCATGCCCTAACTTCCGCCATGTTTTTCAGGCACTTTATTTACAAATGTATCAGCAGTGTATATGTTTATGGAAAATTAGCAATAAAACAAGTAATATTAAAAAATTTTATGAATAGTTTAATTTAAATTATTGTGCATACCTAATCGAATAATATACAAATATTTTAATTAAAATAATAATGTTATTTAAAAGAAGAGGAGTTAAAAAATTTATGGAGTATGCCGCAATGATACGCGTAGTAAATCCTTTCAGAATTTATATTATTTTATTAGTTTTTCAAAGCCTTGTTTTGAATATAGTCAAAAACTCATTAAAATAAGTAAACGAAACACTTAAAAATTTGTCCCAAATGTGCTAAATGTAGGTGAGCTGTGTGGACGAGGTGATGGTCGATTCCAAGGAATTAAAAACACATAAATTTGTTTACTTCATTTTAAAGAAAAATGTGGTCTAACAACCAAATATCCAGAACCCATTCAGTCGTGTAAAAAAGAAAACTAGTATAGGGTAATATAATTAAATTAATTAAAAATACAATAGCTCGCGCCATAACCTTAAATAATAAATTTCGTTGTTGCCAAAAGTCACTAAAACCTCGCTAAAAACATAGAAATAAGAGATATTCTTTTTTTTTGTAATACTTTTACTTATTACCATGACAAGTAGAGTATAGCTCTACTTGTCATCTAAATTATTATCCTAACCTTTAAACAAATTTTCATTTAATTGTACTGATAACTGCACTAATAATTGCACTGAAAATTGCACTGATATTAGAGGTGATAATGCTTGTTGTCCAGCCATATTTATAAAAAGTAAAAAAAAAATATATATTGCCACCCTTTTAATATGGCGGACGCGCTTGCCCTTAAAGGGCCTACTTATTTGTGTTGTGGATAACGAAACACTTCCAGCAAACCTAAAAACCTTTTTTGTAGCCTTTAAAACGATACGACCATGCTACGTATGATATTTGTTTTTCCCTTTTTGAGATCAGGGATACTACCGTAGCAATTCTTGTTAAAATAATTTTTTCGCACCGCCTTTAAGTTACAAAAACAATAACAGGTTAAGCACGCACTTCTATAATTGGTTAAAGAGCAAGTATATGAAAACGACATTTTTATAGGTTAAATTTTTTCAGGGCTTAAAAAAATGAAAAAATTTAAATTTTGTTATTTTTGGGGGTTTTGGAAAAAAACTAAATGATTTTAAAAAAATTGTTGTCAACCGATTAAGGCAGAAATATACAAAGTTTCTCAAAAAACAGATTTTTTGAAGTAAACAAATGGTTTTTTTTTTTTTTAACCCAAAAATTTAAAAAAATACTACTCTAAATTCCGCTTGAGTTACACCCTGAAAGTAAAATTTTCTTTCCCGGGGTTTTTTTTAAATGTTTTCCTGTATCTTGCTTTTTGAGTGCCTTTAAGTTTTGTTTCATGGAACTATTATAAAAAAAAAGAATAGTGTACACATTAATTTGTTTTTATTTTGTATTCGCTTAAAAAAAATTTTTTTTAAAATTAATATTGACGAAAATCTAAGTGGCCAAATATTCATTTCCTGGCCACGTCTTCATTATCTGACTAATTTGACACATTAATTATAGTAAATTAATCGAATTCTAAAAGTACCTAGGAATTTTTAAGTACTTTAAGTACTTAGAGATCCTATATTAAAGTAACGAAAAAGCGGATGAGCTAGCGAGACAAGGATCATTCACACCATACTTTGGACCAGAACCAGCCTTAGGAGTGACCAGAACCACAGCACAAGGGCAAACCAGGGACTGGATCCGAAACAAACACGAGGAATACTGGGAGCCTCAATAGAATAAGACTTGGAAAAGGCTTCATAAAGAGTCCATCCAAAAGATAGAAGAAAGAACTACCCAGACACAGTAAAAAAATACTTCGAATAACTAACAGGGCACGAGATCCTAAGAGGACCCTACGTACAGTGGCGACCCAAGTTGCGGAATGTGCGATGTGCGAAGATAAAGCGTTGAATCGCAGGCATTATTTGGTCAACCGAAAATGAGCCCACAGGAATAGATCAACCAAACAGTCTCGTGGTTATACAGACTTGTAGAAGGAGCAAGACTAGTAGGAGGCTCCCAGGGGAAAAAGTTCTTTAAGTACTTAAAGTATTTAGGTTCATCTAAAGTATTTTAAATACCGATGTTTTAGCAACTGTATTACTTATTTTTTTGGACTGCAAATTTTTTTAAATTTAAAGTAAAATATTTAATACTGCCAGTAATTTTAAAATGTACTGGTACATATTATTTTAAGTAGATTTAAAAAAGTAAATACTTAATACTTATTACTTAAAGTACATTTTCTAACTACCTATCACAGCTCTGCGTGTAATCCGTGGCTCACCCACTTCTCTATCTATTTTTTTGCCCTAATATTGTAATAGCAAGCTACACCGGGTCAGGACGTATTTGCTTGTTTTTTCTTTACCTACAACTAACGGTCAGTATTCGTAATATACCCTGTATATCTGAAGAATTCCATAACAATTTACTTACATTTTATAATTAATATTTTAGCCAAAAATACATTTTTTTTTTCTTATTTTAGGATCCACAAATGGTAGAAACATAAGAAATCTCCCATGTGTATCAAGAAAAACAGTGGCTAAGCGGCGTCTGTATGTTCGCCATAGACTGTCTTAAATCCAATGGTACCCATTTAGGTACCTGTATAGATAGGTTTTATTTTGGTTCCTGTTGTCACATAGAGCCAATAAAAGAAATAGAAAATAGTATAGAGACTAATATTATATTGGATAGTCGGGAACCGCCTGAAAGGGTACACAATAAAACGTCGATGTTCGGTACCAGTAGTACGCAATCAAGTTTAAGTAGCAGTAGCAGTAGTAGTATGGTAAGTACCTACTTGATTTTACTAATTATTTTTTAAAAAGTCCTTATTGGATCCACGCCAAAATTGTTGTTTTGATGTGTAGCAAGCGTTATGCATTGCGTAAGTTTTAGGTATTGGGGATGCAGTTGTTTGACTCCATCCCCAACACCTTCTAGTTTTAAATACATATTTTTTTACTAGTCAGTGACGACTACTTCCTCTTTAGTTATATTTATAATTTTTGCCAGACAAATTTAAACTATGATAAACGACTTATCCTTAACACTAAATTAAATTTTTGCTTTTATTTGCTTCTTTAGACAACATTAAGTCAGCAAAACAAGGAATCGAGTGCCTCTTCAACAATAACAAGCACAACATCCTCTCAACCAATTAAATTTAGTAGTACGACTTCACTTAGTTTCAAACCTAATTCTTCATCAAGGCCTTTGGTGAAAAACTTCCTTGGGAGTACCACAAGCACCACAAGTACAACTGAAGTAACCACAATAGCTGAAAAATTACAAACATTTCAAGTAGTAGACGGTTCTTTTGTAGAAGCAACAACATCAAAACCCGTGCAGTCTGGAACAACGAAACGACCAAATACACCTACAAAAACTTCTACGAAACCTTCATACACCACTACCAAACCTAGACCTGCTGTTACAGCCCCCTCAAAACCTTATCAAAAACCTTCCAAACCTGTATCACCCACTTCAACTAAACCCACTACAAAACCTACAAAGACTAGTAAACCGGTTTCAACACGTAAACCTACACAGAAACCTAGCAAGCCTCTTAAAGTGAGTAGTACAACTAAGGGACCCCCTGTGACAACAACGAGAAGTTCAAGTAGTCGAAGGACGCCTAGTACAACTAAGAAATCCACTGTAACCACAACTAGTAGAACAACTACCAGAAAGCCACCTAGTACTAAGCCAACAAGAAAGGTCACAAAGCCTGGTACAAATGAAGTTAATAGTAAGTGTTTAAAACAATCGTTAAAATTTGCTTAGGAAGCTCTAATAAGGCACATTTAAAAGCTGATGCATCATTTATGTTATTTTCTTTAGGTAAACCATCACTAACCACTACAAAACGTCCACAAAATACATCCGAAAGGACCACCAAAAAGCCTTCCCCTATACTAACAAAAAAACCGACAACATCAACGACCTCAATAGTTACCAAAAAACCCGCTAGTGTTACACTCTCTACAACAACAGCAGGATCCATTTTAACGTCGATAGCTCCAGGATCAATATCATTATCAGACCAAGCATCATCGAGCGCACCACCAACAACTTCATCCAAAACCACAGTCAGTCCTGTGTCAACAACATTAGCAAGTGAAGCACCAGTGTCAAAGAAAAATATTTCCCAAATTTTGGAAAGCGCTACAATAAACACAGCTACAAATGAAGTGATAGAAAGCAGTGGATATTTGACTGTTGGCGACGTAAATACAACCACCACATTGAGACCTCTTAGTAGCAGTACAACTGAGGGTAAGTTTATATTTCCCATTAATGTAGGTGACCATTACCGTTGTGCGACTGAAGCATTTGTAGACCGTATTATCGGCCCCAGCTGTAATAAAAACTGGGTAATTTACTATTTTTAAATAATTTAATACTGCTTACTGCTTACAGCTAGCTGTAGCCAAGGAAGTTTAAAGGTGTATGGAAGCCCAATACTGTAGAACAAAATTGTCCAGGCGTGCAGGGCAGCGGGAATCGGAGTTTGCGCAATGAATGGTTGGTCAGAGCCGGACTTCCATAATTCTTTGTTACTATCTATAAAGTTGACATCATCAAATGTCAAATTCAAGCATTCACTGTTTTTTTTTTAATTTTTTGCACAAAATTGTTGGTTATGAAACCAAAGTACCTACCATAGAATATTTAAAATTATTGTGTAATATTGGATTTTACATCATCTGATATAATATGGAAAGAATAGATGGCGCCACTTTACAGCCTTCTATTTAAATGGTCGATTTTTTTGGGATTTTTTGTTTTTTCCAAAATCTTTAAATAAAAAACAATTTTTAAAAAAATAAATTTCAAACATTTATGTATTTATTACTTATCACCAATTTTTGATAAAAGAAGACAAATGAAATAGTTTAATCAACCCTAAAATTGTGGTTGTACATTAAAAAGTGAAAATTTTTATAACTGATTTTTGGCATATACTTTTACAAAAACAAACTTTTGGACAATAAAGGTTAAAAATGATTGAAAATTTTTGTTACCTAGGTATCCATTGTAAAAAACCCCTAAATTTATGTCTACAGTATGTCGACAAAAAGTTGATAATGAAATTTTAAAAAAACCAAAAATCTAATTTCTTTTTAAACAAAAAAAAAAAAAGGGAACTTTAACAAAAAAATTTCTTCCTTTTATTTTTTAGAGGGACCTGTATATATTAAAATTTCCTGGTCTGCCCAGTAATTAAAAATTTTTGACCCTTTAAAAGAATGCTAAATTATTAAATAAAATAAATACCTAAATTTAAACTTATTTCTTTAATAATCCACGAAACCCACAAACATTGTGGAAATCATCAAAAATTTTAAATTTTCTTTTTCAAATTTAAATTTTTATTATTTATTATTATTATTATTATTCGGTTCCCTAACGTTACGTCTCATAAAACACCAAATTTTAAAAATATAAAAATACAAACCTAAAGTAAAAAATCCCGGGTATGTTCCCCTTTGGGATTTGCAAGACAAACCTACAACCTTTTAGTCTTTTTGTTACGATATTATAAGTAACAAAAATAAACCAAAATTATAGTCACAATTTAATAAACACTAATCACTAAAATAAGAAGGTTTTTATTAATCCAAAAAAACTTTGAAACCACAAAATATAATCACACAAAGCAAAACAATCGAAACTAATACGGCTCATAAAGTATAATGTGTTGCCTAACTACGCACTGATTTATCAGTAAGTAGGCAATACATTAAATTATTTCGTGGAAAATTTTGTTATTGCGCAAAATCGGCGGGGCCAACTCTGACGTTATTTCGCCATACTGGGTGGGCATTTTTTGGGTCGAATGGGCCATAGCATTGGGCTTTCCACCTTTAAACTTTGAAATTTAAAAACTAAAAATACAGGGTGTTTAACTTTAAATTTTGTTTTTTTTTTCGTAATAATTTTCTTAACTAAATGACATAGCGGTACAAAATTGGGATTTGGGGTTCTTAAGGCGGGAAATTCAAATTCTCCATATTTTTATGTTGTTGGTAGGGACCAGCTACAGCTCTACCCCACGTGGGAGGGCATAACTTTTTTAAGCTTAGTTTTTTGAACCCGTTAATTAAAAAAAATTACTATTTTTCTGCGTCAAAAATGTATTTTTATTTGGTTTAATAATGATTTTAAAGGACCAGCAATTTTCCTATAAAAATAGTTTTTTGGGCCCAAATTTTTTTTAAACTTGCAAAGCAATATTTTCAACACGCTGATCGTCCTCAAAGCAAAAACCCAAAACCCCTCTAAGCCCCCAAAACACCCACAAAAGTCTTCAAATCCCTAACGACCTTTAAGGCTGATTTTGGGGGGGTTAGAGGGGTTTTTGGGTTTTGTGCCCGTGGAGATTTTTAATCACCGTGTTAAAAACTATTACTCTGCAAAGTTTAAAAACAATTCGCCAAAAACCATTTTCCATATGAAAATTGCGGGGTCCTTTGAAATGCATATTTATCTCGAAAAATTGCTCCTAAGGCCTAAATGAAGAATACATTTTTGACGCAAAGGGAATTATAGTAACTTCTTTTTTAATAAACAAGTCAATATACTATAAGCTTAAAAAAAGTTATGCCACCTAAAACACGTAGGGTAGGCCGTAGCTGGCGCCCTCTACAAGCAACATCAAAAATATGGACGAATTTAAATTTTCCGCCTTAAAGAACCCCCAAATCCCCAATTTTGTACCGCTATGTCATTTAGTTAAGAAATTATTACGAAAAAACAAAAACAAAATAAAAGTTTAACACCCTGTATCTTAGTTATTATCAACTTTGGGATAAGGCAAGTTTACGTAAATTACATTTTTTTGACCTAAGAAATCTGCTATTGCTCTGTGTCCATTAATTCTGGGACACCCTGTATATAAATTTAATTTTTTTAGGTAAAAACCGTGCATCGGACTAAAAAAATTATAAACGGATTTGATCTCTTAATTTTTTTAGTCCGACTCACGATTTTCACCTAGAAAAATTTAATCTAGATGTTTCTTTGCTTGGTGATATTGTTTACCTATATTGTTATGATTTTGCAGAGAAACGGTTTTGATTTTTTTTTAAGCAAAAATCATGCCACTGGTTAAAATTAAAAAATGTGGTACACTAGAAAATACTTCTTGATACATGGTACATGTATGCCAATTTTTATTAAAATATATAAAGTGGTATTACAGATATTAATAATAATTGATTTATTTTTGAAAATTTTACCACCCTGTACCTTAAAAGTTAAGCCGTTTAGGACATACATTTATATGAAGTTTTCTTTTTAAAATGGACCCAAAAATCGCTCCATTGACATTTATCTAGAAAACACTTTGTATATTAATTCTTTTATCTGAGAGTATTTTAAACTTTAATATTTAGAAAGGCAATAACAAAATTGTCGAAAGAAACTATATGTTATTTTTAAAAATTAAAATACCTCATATTTTTAGGTACAAGAATAACCACAACATTTAGTATCGCTACAAGCGAAACTACTAACGCCTCAACTTCTTCTAGTACTACATTTTCATCTACGCCAAGTACACTTAGTACCACTTTGAGTGGTACGATCATCAGTAGCAGTGAAAAACCAGTACCAATTCCTGGTTTAGTTACATGGACTCTCGATGACACTAAAAATCACACAATTGTCAATATGGAAAATGATACAGCTACTACTGGAAATATAACTGACGGTATAAATAATAAATAATATTTTTAACGGAATAATAAAGACAAAATACAAAAATAACAAATAAAAACAAAAATTTACAGTGAATAACTAAGTATTTGGATTAAAAAAAAATCTAAAATCTAATCTTGGGTATGTTGAGCAGTATCTCGGTTACGTTGAGCAGTATTAACTAAACTTCGCTGAGTATAAAGTAAAGACACTTTGTTATTATTGTTATGATAATTATAATAATAATTATAATAATAATAATGATTATTATTATTTCGTTAGTATGATTTAAATTTGGAAATTAACGTATAGAAATCTTGGACAGCATTGTACCGGGTAATTCACGGACGTATTAGACGCTTATTATAAAATCAAATGACGAATTGTTTTGAAAATTTGTTTGCGGATATAAGTGACCACGACCTATCGTATTAAAATAATTTTAACAAAGCGGCGTTGCAGCTTCTAACCAAAACAGGCGGCCACATCGATATTTTAAATTGACCTATATTTTTTCATTTATAGAATTTGCGTTGGTTTTACGTTATTTTTGTAAATAGTTTCCTATACCTACCTGTACCTATTTTTGGGGTATTAATTAATTTGTAGTTTTTTTTACTAAAACATGATCTTATAAAATCTTGAAATCTCTCCAGTCTTAAATAATTCAAAGCTAAAGTTTTTGTACTAAAACATCAAAAAATTATTATGCTTTACCAAACAGTAGCCGAATGTTTAACATTAAATTGTTTAAGACTAGAAAGATTAAGATTTTTTTTTATCATAAAAATCAGATTGGTATAGGGAACAATTTACAAACATTACTCAAAAACAAACGCAGATTTTAAAAATGGAAAAATATGGGAGTTCTATTTAAAATAGCGATGTTGCCACCTTTTTTGGGTAGAAGCGGCAACACCACTTTGTTAAAATTGTTTTTAAACGATAGATCATGGTCACTTATAACACGCCATCCACCGTAAATCACCCTGTAGATTAAAGAGTGGTTAAACGGAAAAAGTTTTGGACCATTTTGTTGGCGGCGGGGCTTTCGATCTTTCGACTATTAAAAGATTTTAAAAAACTACTGCATTTTTTAAACCATAATGTATTTTTTTTAATTTATTCGAAAACTCATGATGTGAAAAAGTTTAATACATAAAAAGTACAGCCGAAAATATAATAGTTTGGTTAGACAAAACTCTATTTTTTAATGCATTTAAAAAATATATATTACATTATTTTTGAGAATGCAAGGGAGACCCGTCAAAAAATTAAAACATTATTAAAAAGTGTGATTGACCTTAACGTTGACTTTTTGTCTTTTGTCATTTTAGCCATTTATTAATACATTATTTGCTTTACCAGTTTAAATTACCAATTTGTATTTTAAATTCAATTATTATATTTTTACTTAAAATAAATTTGAAATACTTTTTATTGAAACGTTTTATTGGCAAGTTCAATTTGAACTATTTTGAGTTTGCTGGTCAAGGACAAAAAAATCAAAAATGTTTTATTTAATTAAAATATTTATTTAACTTTTTCAAAGGTCGTTTAGGGGCCATGGGAACCACATGAGTTTGGAGCCAACGCCAATAGCTAGTCCACTGCTTTAATATTTTCCTAAGTATTTTTCGAAATCCTACGGGAAAAACTACCAAATATAACTATTTTAAATGTTCTTCTAAATATAAGGAAAGCCACGAATATGGAACTATTTGTTTTTCGTTGGATGACCCAGTACTTCACTTATTTGGGACACAGTATTTAAATTTTTTTTCAATAATTCTTTTTTAATTATATTATTTTAAAGATACTAAGCAATTTATTTTTAGAATGGGTTCCAATAACAACACCTGATGGCTGGGTTCTTCTGCCCAGCGTATCTCCAGTGACTTCTCCTCCAGCTTCAACAACAAATAAAACATCCCCACCAACCTCATCTCCAAATTATACCATTCCTCCTTCAGTAGAACCCATATCAACATTTATGCCTTTGATAACTCCTCCGCCAGAAACCTCGTCCACTTCCACCTTGGTAGAAGTTTCACTTACTACAGTATCTCCTGAATCAAGTTCCATTCCGGCTCAAGAAGCTAGCTCAACACCATTTGTTACCTCAGTAGTAACAACGACAAGTGAAGGAGAAAAAGGGACTACATCATTCCCCAATGTGACAGAAGTTGCTGGAAATGTCACTACTGTAGAGGGAGAGGGAAGTGTAGGAACTATGGAGACTTCCAGTGTGGGAATATCTACTGAAGCAATGCCTGAGAGCAAGCCTGTTAATATGAGCGATTTTACTGACGGTAAGAACGAAACTTTATTTATTATTAATAAAAGGTAGTTGTATATGAATTCCTTGCCAGTCAAGCATAACACGTCTGGCCCAAAAAAAACCCTTTAGATCGCAACAAGGTCAATTACTGGCTTCTCTAATTATTTTAAAGAAAAATGCTATTAAAGTTTATTGAAAAGCATGCTATGTTCATGGTAGAAACCTTTAGATTTTTCGGTTACACATTTATGAAAAAAATTAGTTGTCATTTTGAAATTTAGTGCTTTATCATTAATAAAAAATCGTACATTAAAAAGATTGACCATGAGTTATTCTACTGAAGAAAAAGTATTGACGATTAAATGGTACTATCAACCAAAAGATATCAGACATATTCGCTGCTCAGTATCCAAATAGACCGATGCCCGAAAAATCAACAATCGATAGGACTATCAAAAAATTTGAGACCAAAGGCACTGTATTAAATAACTGCAGATGTGAAGCAAGGAAATATCAAAGAAGAGAAAATGTAAGAGATGATAAAGACTTGGAAGTTTTATTTCACGTGGAAGAAAGTAAAGGAAAGGTGAGCAGAGGGTTTTTAATAAATTCGGATAATCCATACATATAGTAAAAAACTACAAATAGTTGGGAAAAAATATAAATTATACGAGAGAGCTGAAAATTGGTATGTTTGTATAAAAGTTATATGGGCAAAGGTGGTCTTTAATTTAAATAGTAGACTATATTTAATCAAATATACATTCTATTTTTTACAGACTTCTGTTGTCTTATCTAAAACGAGATAAGGCATTAAAACCCAGTTTGGGTAGGTAGGTAGGTAGGTTTAAAGTGAGTGGGTATAACACCCTTCCACCGCGACCGATCGGTCCACCAGGTCCAGACTTCTAATAAATCTGATGATCCTGTTGGGAGAGAGATCTTTTACCTCCCCGGCAACAAGGTGTCATTGCCGAGGAATGCGAATCTTGCCGGGCACGAACACATTATGTGTTCTGTTGATTCTTCCCCCTTCATGCACATGCGGCACTCAGCGTCTTCCGCTAGGCCGATCTTGTGCATGTGGTATTTCAATCTGCAGTGTCCCGTGTACAGTCCCACTAGAGTTTTAAGGTGTACCCTTGATTGCTTCAGTAGTTTGACAGTACATTGTTGGTTCGGTGGGCTTATGAAGGCCTTCGAGTGTCTGAGACCCGGAAGTCCATGCCAGTACCGAAGATGATCTCTTTGTGTCCAAGCTGATATGAACTGCTTGGCCATTCCATAAGATACACCGATGACTGGTTCCGGCCCTGTGAATTTTGTTTCCGCCCCCCTTTTGGCAAGGAGGTCTGCGGATTCATTACCCTTTAGGCCGGTGTGTCCAGGTATCCACAGTAGTGTAACCAGTTTAACGCAATATATATTTTTCGAGTGGCCAATATAATTGAAGATAAATTTGGAACACCCGGTATACTTAAGCAAAATACCGAAAAAATAAATAAAATTAAACGCCTTTAAGATAAAGCATTAAAATACAAAAGTAATTAAACTCTAGACCCTGTTTCTAAGATGTAGAAAACGGTTTTAGAAAAACACACTTTACATTCACTTTGGTTTTTTGTTATGTTATTATTAAAGAAGATTGAACAACACGTTTCCTTAACTAAAGGAAGATTGATTTCACTTGTTAAAACAAAGGGAAGATCTCATTACTATACCTAAAGTCCAAAATTTCTGTCAGTGACTCATTTAATACCGGCCACCCAACCGACGAAGCGGCTGAATAAAAATCTAACGCTAGTAAATGATTTTTAAGCCTATGATATACTTTTCCGTTCAAATAACAGTGAACCGGCCAAAAGTTTCATCGCCACGTTGTCATAATTCGCAAGAATAAATCACCAGCTAGCGATCGCACTTAAAATAGCCAAGGAAGTTTAAAGGTGTATGAAAGCCCAATGATATGGCCCATTCGATCAAAAAATGTCCAGCCCAGTATGAAAATAACTGTCAGAGTTGGCCCCGCCGATTTTGCGCAATAACGAAATTCCACGAAATAATTTAATGTGTTGCCTACTTACACACTGATAAATTAGTGTGTAGTAAGGCAACACATTATACTTTTATGAAAGCCGTATTAGTTTCGATTGTTTTGCTTTGTGTGATTATATTTTGTGGTTGCAGAAGGGTTTTGGATTAATAAAAACTTTCTTATTTTAGTGATCAGTGTTTATTAAATAGTGATTAGTGTTTATTAAATTGTGACTATAATTTTGTGTTTATTGTATGTTACTTAAAATATCGTAACAAAATGACTAAAGGGTTTTATGGTTTTTGTCTTGCAAATCTAAGGGTAACATAACCCGGGATTTTTTACTTTAGGTAAGTATTTTTATATTTAAATTAGGTGCTTCTTATGAGACGTAACGTTAGGTAACCGAAAAATAATAATATATCAATTATGAATAATAGAAAATGAAAATTTCATAGGAAATAGCAGTGAGAGAAGTAAAGCAATCTTAATATCTTTTAGATAATTTTTCCACAATGTTTGTGTATTTCTGTGGATTATTAAAAAAAATAAGGTTACATTTAGGTACTTTTATTTCATTTAATAATTTAGTACATTCTTTTAAAGGAACAAAATTGAT